>JAUKPP010285121.1:0-20331 GCA_032273245.1 Phyllaplysia taylori
TACAGTGTCATTTGAAATTTCCATCCAAACAATCGAGCTGATTAGAAAGAAAGAGTCAATACCTGGAACATATAAATGATATTTCTACTTTATTCCCCCTGAGTCTATCTTGCAGTGTCAGTTTGATCCTATAAACACCATCGTTGATTGATACGAAAATGTCAAGTTTTGCGCATTTCTCGATTTTTGTTGAAATTTTGCAAACTTGATAATTCATTTACGCATCACTTGATTTACTTCATATTATAGATCTGTTGTCCCCTTGATTGAATTTCATTTGTCTGAAATTTTATGGAAATCGGTGCAAAAACGACCGAGTTATTGGCAATTTACAGGGTTCTCTTTTTTTTTTTACGCCTGTTAGAATAGAAATTTATGGTTGCAGTCAACATATTACTGTGACCATTAGACATTTGCATAAGTCATTTCAGGTAAATTTCAGCTTATTGTCTGATTAATATTTCTGGGTTTCATTTTACTAGCAATGATAACAACTTTTATTCATTCCCTTGGGGAAATTTGGATTACAACATCGTGCATATATGTACATTCATCAAAACACAAGGTCTCTAACAATATAAACATTGAATATACATGGTAGATACGTTGAATGACGAGATGATTTCATGGACATCTACTCACCCCATTTATTCGCACATTGTTGCTGATCGCCACTGGGCAGTGCCCGAGTGAGCTAGGGTTGACCTGTCTTGCTCAAGGACACACCGCAGTGCCCACCCATTCAAACGGTGGCAACATCGAGAGACATTTATAGTGAGCCAGAACTCATTTACCATTCATATTACGATTATAAACACATAAAATAGCTTTCAAATATGCAACAAAGTTGTTGGAAAGAAAGGCTCTTTGTGTTCATGAAATGGCCATGACAATATTTCAGTCAGTTTCATGGCAGCTCAAAGGGTTTTAAATAATGTTAGTGTTTGGTTACTGCTTTTACGTCCCCTGCAATACTGTAAGGTCATTTCAGAGATGGGCTACTTTGACACTGCCTGTCAGGGCCAACCCGGGGCTGAGAAGGAAATATCCCCACGAAAAAAAAAAAAGATCGTCCGCACTCGGATCGAACTTGTGTCTTCCACATGATAGGAGTAGAGCCTAACCAAATACACCACAGCGTCAGTGAATAATGTCAGTAAGCTGTTATGAGGTGCTAGTTTTTAAAAAATGCACAAAGTTGTTACACATTATTTCGTTCCTTAACACATTTGCTCAAAAAATGCTGGCAACAGTTTTTTCAAAGGCAGTAAAGTGCACTTTTTCTCCCCTTCCTGAAATACTTGTGTTGCTGGGGGTCAGCATCTTTTTACAGTGTGCCCACTATAAATGTAAACCTGATGTTAACATTCAGTATAGAGAACACTTGAGTGTGATATAACAAAATGCCAAAGTAGTCCTATAATTGGCAAATTTCTGTGCACTGGTAGTTTATTCTGGCTCTGATGTACTTCACAGATGCTCAAGGAAAATGCTAAGAAGGCACAAGCAGCAAAGAACAAGAAAAACAAGAACAAACCTGCTGCATCTCAAGAGACAGCTGAGGAGGATGTGGACTTTAACCTCCACTGCATGGATATGACCTTGACTGAGCTGGAAGTGTTGATGGTAAGTAGACTTTCTCATTAGAATGACTACAGGTTAAGGTGTTTGACTCTCATGCCAATGGTCCCATTTTGATCCCGGGGCAATGGAGGCATTTTTCTTCCCCAATTTGTTTCTTCATCTTGTGTATCCTGCGTATTCTTTTGAGTTAACTCTCTGACTATTTCTCTTTCTTGTGCTCTCCATCTCTCTTGTTCTTTACTGAGTCTCTTACTACTCCTTGTTACCTGCTTCTTTTTTTTCATCCCTTGTCTTCTTTTTCTCTCTAAACGACACCCCTGATCTAATAGTAGGTAAGATCCAACACCTAGTCTTCTCAGATGATAATTGATTGTAAAGCGCACAGAACCTGCTTTCGAGCAGGTATATGCGCTGTATAAATGCAGTTATTATTATTATTATGAGGACGAAAAATCTTGAAGGTCCCATGTGCACATTGCAGACGTTAGATTCCTTGATGGTAAAAAATTGAAGAGTAGATCTATCAGCCTGCCGCCCAGGCAAAATTCAAAATGAATTCTTACCCCAAAACTGAAAGGACTCTAGCCAGTGTAAACATAGCAGAGTACCTTCAAAATCGGAATGTTGCTGCCTGTTAGGCCATGAGCCTACAACCCAAGTAGATACGCAAGAAAATGGTCACATACCTAAAAGAGAAGCTAAAAAGGCATAAATTGAGCTGGTGCCTCTATGAATAAGGTACTTCTAAGAACAACATCTCATGAAATAGTTTAACATTTCTGCTTCTCAAAGCTGGATGGAATGGGAAATCATGGCTCCAAGATTGGCTCTATTCTAAGGGCATATGAGCACTCACAAAAACAAAGAATACTTAGCATTGCTTCACCTGTGAAGATGTACAACAATGGAATAGTGTTAGTACTTTTGGTAATACAAATAAAAAGGTAGGCCCACTAGTCTCGTTGATATCCTACCAACAAGTTTCTGGTCTAGTTGACAGGCTACCATGAAGTTAGTAGAACAACTGGTCCAGTTGGCGGTCTACCACAAACCACAATAATAAACATGTTTCTTCTCCGGTGACACAGGCTTAGGGCCGTTATTGGCCACATTAAACATTAAACATGTTTCTTCTCCGGTGACACAGGCTTAGGGCCGTTATTGGCCACATTAAACATTTCAGGCAGGACTTGAGGCAAGCCACCTTAGAGACTAGCACCAATGCAAATGTCAGGAATTTTTTTCCAATTTTTTTGTTTATGCAATGCAAAAGTTGTGAAGGATCATTTATTTCTGTCATTATGCCTATCTCATAAATGCAATTACGACAAAGAAAGAGAATGTAAAGATAAGTGTCTTCTATCTTTGACAACTCTATGCTGCTCTTTAAGCCGTAGTTGAAAATAGATAGGTGTGTGACATGTTACTTTTCTTCCCCTTTGCAGTTCTTAGACCACTGCACAAGCCTTCTCAACCTGCCTTTTGCTGCACGGAGACTGTTTGATGCTAAGGGAACAGAGCTATTTACTCTGAGGTCACTGGAGCGTGATGCCCTTGTCTATGCGTCCTGCGGCGAGGTGTGGTCCGATCCAAAACTGTCGAAAGTGGAGCAGAAGCGAAGATTTCTTCTGTCTCAACTAGCAACAGACGTGGCCAAGATACAGCACTATTGCTCCCTTAGGAATCCAGAGAGTAAGTGATGCCTGCCGCTCCACATGAGACATTTGTCATGGTGCAACCAGTCAAGACGAGTCTCACATCGCATTTTTGCCAAATGGAATTATTGAGATCGCTAGAAAGCCAATCTTGTTCCCTTTCAAATGGTGAAATATTATCGTGCTGACTTGTGCTTACAGATTTTATTATTTAAAGATGGCCTTCTCCACGTCCAGTCGTGAACAGAAAAGGGGCAGAAGAATGTTGTTGAAGTTGTACAATAGATCCTTTACAGTTCTGCTTTTGTTGTTAACCATTCTTTGAAGCAATATCAACAGTTGCCTGTGTATCTCTCTCTCTCTCTCTCTCTCTCTCTCTCTCTCTCTCTCTCTCAGACTCTCTGTCTCTCTCTCTCTCTCTCTCTCTCTCTCTCTCTTCCTCTCTTTCTCTCTCTCTCTCTCTCACAATGTGTTGATGGTAAAAACCCTTCCCTTTACAGACTATGTCCTTGAGGTATCTGGTCCTGTGGCAGTGGGTAGTGGCCTAGTGGTCAACAGACAGTGGAGTGTCGATGAGGATGAGCAGCAGGACCGTGGCGATGCAGCCAGCTCCAAACGCCCTAAGTCACAGATGAGCATGCATGAACCAGCTGATGATCAGGAAGATCTGACTGAACTGGACTCCAGGGAATTGTACGTCTAGTTCATATAAAAGATTGTAATGTGCATTGAGCCTACTTTCAAACTGAGCATCAAAAGTAACGGGGCACTTTTAGATCAACGATAAAGTCCCGATATTTGTGAAGAAACCTATTATGTTTGGTATCAAATTAAAGGAAATTTATTAAGGAATCTGAAAATAGCAATATTAAAGTGGAATTCAACACTTTTGCGATGAAAGTCGATTCAAGGAGCACCAACTTGTGTTCAGTACAACTTGTGCATGACATAAGATCGATGGTTTCGGCTACACATGGATGAAAGACAAGTTCAAAGTGTCATTTGCGGATGATGGCTTCGAATCTGATGACAAGATGCCCCATTTTACAATTAAAAGTGTGTGCTCCAAGCAAATCATTTCGGAGGTGGACTGTCATGGTGTGAGCAGGCATTAGCAGTAACCACGGAACAGAACTCGTGACTGTCGTCGACGGTGGCTTAAAAGAGCAGACTTACGTCGACACCATCTTACTAGAGCCTGCCGTGCCTATCTCCACCATTCACAGAGAACTTGAGTTACTGCTACATGACAATTCAAGGTCACATTCAGCCATTCTCTCCCAGAACTTCCTCCCGACTCAACAATTTGGTGTTTTGGAGTGGCCCTCTCTATCACCCGATCTTTCACCCATCGAGCACATGTGGGGCGAACTGGGTCGGCGCGTGAATAGTAGGAGATGACGGATGGGAACCGTGCGAAAACTGGAATATTATACCCTAAAATAATAGTATGAGCCATACCCCAATATTTCCTCGCAAAATTGACTCGTTTCATGAGCAGTTGCTTTTTGGAATGCTTAGTAATGGTGGGCGCCATACAGGATACTGACAGTTGTCACACTGACCAGCAAATGCTTAGATTCTCTTCTTTTTATCCTCTTTTTGTGAAAAAAAAACTTTGTTTGAGTGCATAAAAAGAGACACCTATCATCTTTCTCTTTAGTTATTCTGAACCTTGATTTCCTCTTCCAACACTTTAATTTGTTTCCAATTCTTCTTTTTCGCATTTGAACTGTGCTTTCAGTATCTTAGAAATTGACGTCAAAATTTGTACGATCGATTTTTTACTCTTTTTATTCATGCTGTTGGCTGTTACCAAAAGTGTTGCATTCTACTTTAATATTGCTATTTTTAGATTCCTTAATAAATTTTCTTCAATTTGATACCAAACACAAGAGGTTTGTCCACAAATATCGGAACTTTATTGTTGATCCAAAAGTGTCCCGTTACTTTTGATGCTCAGTATATATAATATGCAACCATTATTCTTTTTTGCGGATGTACTTGTATGTAGTTAATCTTAAAATGTTTAACTTTATTGTTTTTTAAAGGAAGTTTTCAGCAAGGACTCAGAATATAAAATGGTATCAATATTTGAAGATGTATGTTATGTAATATGGTGCTTTAAATGTTAAGGATAAGAGGTGGCGACATTAAGTGTCCCAAGAAATACATAATTATAGTAAACAATGTACATCATGTTATAGAAATAACATAGTAGGCCTACAGATGGCAGATGTAATTTAAAATTTGCCAGTAGTGTTTAGCAATGGATTTTTCAGTTAGAGTTGACAGGAAAAATTGTGCTGTTAGTTGGGTTTTTTCATTCGTGGATTTAAGCAGTTATAATATTTATTCCGAAGCGTTGACAATCTGGATTTTTTTCCCTCTCGGCCCGAGTTGGACCTGACAGACAGGCTCAAAGTAGCCCATCTCCTACATGACTTTACAGTGTTGCAGGGGACGTAAAAGGGGTAACTGAACCACCAAACCAATATCTATTTTGAGGAGATTGCAATAGAAGGTCCAGCTATTTGCATTCCCTTTTGATATTGCAAAGGGGTGTTAAACCAAGACCAAACCAACCTATCAAATATTTAGGTATGTAAGAAGGATTTTCAAAACCTTTTGCAGATCTAAGCAACAGAATCTCTTTTTGACTGACCAAATGTCCATGTTTTGTTTCACCATGATCTTTTCTTTGTACTTTGTTCTCCAGGTCAGCCCACGACAGGTCTCACCTGCGGTCAGAAGAGCGTATGAATACACTCAAGTGGCCGTGGGAGCGACTTGTCAATGTCAACAACAGTCTGGACAACGAGGACCCAGAGGCCAACAAGTACACGGACAGAGACCTGTATGAAAAGTTCAAGTACGTCTGCAACATTTGAAACATGTTGGATAATCATGGCAAATTTTTGTATTGTTGAGAGAGGGTAAATAGGAGAAGATAGACAGAAGGAATTAAACACATATAACATGTCCAGATATCTTTGCAAGCTGATCTCCTATGTATTGTTTTGTTTTTTTTGCTGTTCAGGTTTCAGAATTTAGTACTGAAACAATTTCAATCATTTAGAGCTAAAAAAAATTCTTCTCGATCTCAACTGTGTGCTTTGCTGGCATAATCAATAAAACAACCAGCGTTTGCATGCTATTATTTTTTTGTATTTTTTAAAAAGTTTGTTCTCAACTCTATGGGTTTTTTTCTTCTTAACACTTTCAAAGTGGCTTTCAGATCAAGCGCACATATGTGCGTTTCTGAAACATTGGAAAAATTGTGCTCCTGGGTCAGAAGTTTTGGGGAATGGGAAAAGTCACAGATTTTGAAGCAAGAGAAAAGTTATAAACAAATTTGAGTTTTAATGATGGTTCTCAAATGGTATATCTGCAACATTTCTTTATACAATTCTTTTATAGGCCCCATGCCTCTCCGAGGGTGTCCCGCGACACGCTGCAAAGATTTGTGTTTGAGGATGGCTTCATCGCTGTCCTGTCCAACAGAACTCTTGTTCTTGCAGCAACGGACACAGATGGTCACACATCTGATGTAATCCTGACCAAACGCAAACCTGATGACATATACCAGAGATGGTACATGACAGAGTATGGGTAGGTGCTGACCAAACTACTTTATAATAATATAGTATGAGCCAGAAAAAATAGGTTCCTGCATTTTCATCATATTTCGCTTAGCAGTCTACAGATTTTTATGGAACTTCACATATTGTTAGTGTGTCTAGGTGGAAAAAGTTGCTGAGAATTTTATTTAGTTTGATGTTCAGAATCTGGAGAAACACGTATTTTAAAAGCCATGTCATCTTCCAGACATAAAGTAAAGTCAGATCTTTCAACTTCAGTGCATGCTTCTCACTCCTTTCTTAATGCTGTATTTTATGTTAATCTTCAAGATATCCAAACCTGGTGAAAAGGATATGGTCAATTTAGAGTTTTCAAGACATAACCAAATTAGCTGAAGGAAATTGTCTATACAGATCCTTTGGATCTTTAATAGATCGTTTGTCAGAATAAGTCATCCCCATGATGTCATCTAAAGAAAATGCCTCGATAAGCAAGATTGAAGATAAGCGTTTTTAAGTAGTAAAACGGGTGGGTGTATCAACTGACACATGAAATAAAAAAACAAACACTTTTTCTTGATTCCTTTGTTGTTAGCAACTCTGTCGCTGTTTTATTTGGTGGTTTTATTCCAGAGAAAAATTGGACACCATTTGTCTAGTCTTTATCAGCCCAAGTGTAAAGCAAAACGCACTCTACAAAGCTTACAAAATGCGGGAAATCATAGTCTTGACCCTACTTTGATGACAAGAGATAGAGTAGCCTACCATACTATGAATCCCATGATTTTTCTTCAACGTAACCAATTTGATAGCCAGCTTTTCCAACTAAAGACGCGCGCAGTGCTTATTTATTTATTATGATTTTGTCAAATCAGGCATTTTGAAAAACAGGGTGGCACCTCAAATTTCGCATATCAATGGCGTCTGACTATCAAACTTTAAAAAATTTTCAGAAACTTTTCCGCTTGGACATACTTACTGTATTTTGTTGACTATTAAGCAAAATATTGCGAAAACGCAGGAACCTATTTTTTTGGCTCACCAACCCTGTAGGGATTATGATTGTGTTTATATATCACATTTCCCCACTCAAAGGCAAGCTCTATGCATTATATAATCTATTATTAGCCTGGTAGACCAGAGTCATCAAAATCCTTCTCAACTTCATAGGATGTATACAGTGCTAGGTACCATTGTACAGGTGTTACAACATCTACATACTGACAAGATCTTTTGATATCTATAGCTGGGCACCCATTCACACTTGGGTAAAATTTGTGTCTTGCATATTTCAATGTTGTGAAGTAAGAAATTCCTGCATGCAGCTGTTTTTCCCAACTCATCATTTTTGTTCAGTCCTGGTTTTAGTGCATCATTGAACAGTGAGATCTCAGTATTTGATTGAACTAGCAAGATGATTTGAGTTTTATCATTAATATGAGGAAGAAATAGTTTTCAAATGATACCATAGCTCCATATGACCTAGATCCTTGTTGCAGTTTACTATATACAGTTTGTCAATTTCACTAAGTTTGATTAACACAAAGGAAGAGATTGCAAGGCTGCTCGGAAAGTTTGCCTCCACAAAGATATAGTAATAGTAATGGTAATAACAGATTGCGTTTATATAGTAGGCCCACAGATCCCTACTCGAAACCAGGCTCTATGCACTTTACAATCATTATCAAATGAAGCAAATTGATGGCTCTCATTGGTCACAGGACTTCAAAATGGAAATAGATCATAGATAAGGCTATTTTTTAGCTAAAATCTTATGAAAACTGGATATCCTTATTTGGATTATTCACAGGTAAACAACTGTAACGATAAAATTCAACTTCTTGCTAAAAGCAAGTGATCTTACTATGTTCCATTATACTGTGACTTATGTGTATCATTTTCTTCGTTCTACCTTCACAGTGATATTAAATCCCGCGCAAATCAGCAGTTGGTTCTAACGGTGTCGATGCCAGCCACGACATCAGACTACCCAACACCTCTCTCATTTGACCGATGTCCAGTCACCCTCCAAAAAAGACGCACCAATCAGTTTGGAAAAGCTCACCAGCGGTGGAGGTATGACGCAGAGACAGGTCTGCTGCACGCCTTCTGTGCTGAGCTGCCAGATAAAGGTACACACACATTTTCCTATTACAATCAGAAATTTTTGTCAATTGCCCTATGAAATGATAAGACGGGAATTTCTCTTCTTCATTTTTTATGATAGACAGTCACTTTTGTGGTGCAGATAAACTGTGCAGTCCGCTTAAGTTTCTTCTGAACAAAAATCTGCATCTTGGCATCATTAGTTTTTTTAACATTACAGCCATCTACGGATGAGTTGATGTTGGAGGGGGGCTAAACAAGAACCCGAACCACCCCCACCCCAAATTAACCCAAATTCAATTTGACTATTTTCAAACTGTAAGGATTAAGAGGGGCTGGGTCTAGAGAAAACATTCAACTAAATGTAAAACCAACTCCAGGATTTTCCTCACAAGCAGAGTCGACAGTATGATATAGCATAATTTCTGCTTTCAGCCCACATTCCCCTCTACTTTCTGTGAATTTTATTGTGGCATCTGAAGGCATGTTTAATTAAACAGCGACTTTCCCAATGTAAATTCAGGAAATGTTTTGGGCTACAGGTTTATGTCAACACTGCAAAGTGAACATTTTTTGTAAATTGCATGAAAATGTTTTAATTTTTTCAAAAATTGCATGAGCTCACCTACTAATTCTTTGTCTACATTTCAGAAATCACGGCTGCAAACAAGGCAGATGTGTGCACATACGCCATTGCTCAAAAAGTGGACATTGACCAACCGGTATGTACATCAGTAGTTGCATTGTAACACTATGAAATTGAATTCTTGTAAACATAAGGCTTGCTCACTCAAGAGTTAATCTCAACTGCTCGGGTTCACCACAGTATGACAATCACGTGATACACATAGATATAAAGGACATGACTCTCATAATACAATGATCACAACTGCACACAGTTACTCTTCTTAACAATATATCACAGTCACCTAATTTTGGCGCCATTTTGTTGTTAATCTCCCTACTGATTTCTGTCAACCTTAATCTTTGTAACTGCAATCAAGTTTTGTTAAAGACAGATCAGTAATTTTTCAGTAAGAGCAAAAGCAGTGAAAAAGGTTCGGTATGATGCAATAACTCCTTACACCTAACGATTTCATTGAGTTCCCACTGTACATTTTCTTTTGCATCAAGTTGATCAAATTGATATGCTGGATCTTGAAATGTCCTTAAAACTATTACAATTTGAAAAGTAGTTCCTTGAAACTTGTACATTTTCACTGCAGAATCAGAATGTATTGATCAATATGTTGTGGCTTTATCTTTTGTCCCGTTCAATTTACTCCAGGGTTACATTGTGGAAGTCCCCAGTCCCCAGCATGGCACCACAGAGCACAAAGTGTGCATCTCATGCGCTAGAGCTCTGAGGGGGCGCTATAAGGTGCAGCGACTGCCTCATAATACAAACTTCCACTGCGCAATGGGAGAAGGTAAGTTGCATAACATATCTGGGTATGAAGCAATATGAACGTCGATCAACTAATGTAGATTTGTGTTCCACATTGTTTTGTTTTTTTATTTTTCCTGTTCTTTTGTTTTTAGGGTGGGTTATTTTACCACGTGCTGTCCCTGAGTAAAAGTCAAGATATGTTTACTCCCTCATATCTTCCAAATAATTCAAATTACTGAAGTAAATGTAATTTATACGAACGCTACAGGTATTACACTTTACAATATTGGCTATTTCAAGATTGCCGCAAATTGAGCTGCACTAGGCCGCAATTTGCTATGCCTTTTGAACCTGGTACTGATCGCTTAGTGGTCCAATGCTGTGAGCAAGATTTTTTTTTATAGTGGAGAATTATAGCTACTTACGTGACTAAAGCTCATGCATGCAATTATATCAAGGTCATCAAACACAATCAATACTATTATTATGACCTCCAATACAACTTAGCACTCAAGCCAAGCAAAGGGTGTCGCCTTCGCCATGCCTGCAAAACGAATTACGAAATGCCAAATGCTGTTTGTTGAAATAAACAAGTGCGAACGTTCGAGAGAGCATCTACATCACAGCTATACTCGAAATTTCTTAGCGCCGCACTCACATGAATGCCGAATGCTCAACTCCGAGTTCTAGTATGTACCTTAAATTATCTGCTTTAAGTGATTATCTAGGTCTATTATTCTTTTTATCTACAGGAACTTTGACACTGAAGTTTCCATTTGGGTTTCGACAGTATGGACTGAAAGACTATGCTTTTTTATTGTTGACTAGAATATTTGTGATATTTCTAAGCACTAAGCACTCATCGCAGTACAATGCTTATCTACGGACCCATAACATAAACTGCCTTCTGTGAGCCTATAGATCTTTTCCCCCCTCCCCACCCCCATCATCATTGCCTTTATCTTCATCATCAATATCATAGTCTCATGTGCTAGGCAGTGTTTGTCGAATTTGAACTTGCTATGACGAATATGGTTTGGCTAAGTGTCGAATTTGACCTTACTTGTGATTTATCATTGTGTCGAATTTAAACTTGCCGTGACACATTTGAACTTGAGTTGTCGAATTTCAGCTGGCTATTTAGGAATTTGATCGGGAAAGGTATACAATTATGGTCACAATGAAATAAATACACTATTAATGGTGCATTTTTGTCTCAATAAGCTAATGTAGATTTCCTTTGGGTTTTTTCTTTTTGACATCACAGCCAAGAAACTGAAGATTAGAGAAGTTGGGAGTTTCACCGTTTTGAACAACAAAGTTGACCTTTCAACATTTGAGGCTGACATCACCCTGAGGTTCTGGCAAGACACACTGGAGAATCTAAGGAAACAGACCAGCGTGCAAACGATTGCTAAGGAGATCAATGCGGCAAAGACTGTCCGAACAGTCAAGGTCATGGCGTACACAAATGGTGAAGGTCGTCTCAGACGCGGTGAAATAATCTGTGGATCAAGTATTGAAGGCGTATGTATACAGTCTGTTTTCTATTCTAGACATTCTGGTTTGTAACTACTGGGGAAATGTGTCAAACAAAGTTGGACTCAAACGACCAGTTTATACAGAGGAATCTGTATCTTTTCTTCATAATTGTCAAGTACTGTACCAAAATATCCCCTAAAATTGTTAATCTCAACGACTTGACAAAGGCTGGTGTCCACCTGAAAATTCGTCCACCTCACTGGAAGTCTGCCCGTCCTCCAATGTGACCTGAATGCTTTACCCTGCACCTTTTGGTTGAGATTTGGGTCTTTTACTATTGTTTCTAACATATTATAGTAACACAGCCAAAAGAACAAAGAACCCCATCAGTCACACACAGCCAGCTGAGACACAATAACACTTCCTTGGTAGCTGCAAGTGACTCAATAGACTTATTTGGGTCTGCACATGCATGTGGCAGGTAGGTAATCACAAAGTCTTAAGATAACTACTACAAAGTAACTATTTTTCAACTAACTTTCTTACCACTTAAACAATCTGTATGGAGTTGATATGTTTCTAGATGACTTGGACAGACAATAGAAAAACAATTTTTTTTTACTGTCATTGTAATTCCCTCCCATCCAGATTCTGGTTCAGTGCACTCACCGCCTAGGTCTGTCCAACGCTGCCCGCAGGATGTACCTGGAGGATGGAGAGATGGTTCTGGAGGTGGATGACCTGGTCAGACACGCTGTGGACAATTGCAAAAATGAGATGATCAACATGGTGTTGATAGAGAAGGCCGAGCGGGAGGGTGGAGGAGAAACTGCAGGTAAGTTTTGTACCAGTCTTGATAGACCTACAATTGGATAAGTATTGTAACACTGGGAGGTAGAGTTTATTGACATCATTAGTGACAATTGGACAGAGGTGTTGGAATTTTTTTAATGATTTTCTCTGGGCATTTTAGGTTGTGCTTAATATTAATGCCAATGATTATTGCTGACTTTTATTCTTTCAAAGTCAAGGATGGGCTAGCATTTAGGGTGCGAACCTGTAGGCAATAGGTCACAGGTTTGAACTTTTTGTTTTGGCTTTATTACTGTTAGCTGTTACATTACAGTATTCCTTGTGTCCTCTTCATTAAATAAAACTCTCCTAGAGATAGCAACATCACATCAGACCTGGATGTTTTTCTTGGCGCCTAAATGACCTTATAGCGTTGGTGGAGCCATAAAACCCCAAACAAACAGTAAAACACTAAAAACCTCTTCATTGTCAGATAACAAAGCAAAACTGGAAGAGGAAGAAGATGAGATGGCTCGGCTGGAGCGCCTGCAGAAAGCGGCCAGTGAGGAGGTGAGCAACCAAATGAGGAGATCTCTGGACTTGATCATGGGAGCAGAAACTGTGGAGGATCATCATGCTGGCTATGGAGGCAGTGGGAGAGGCAGAGGAGGGGAGGAGGGTGAGGAGGAGGACTCAGAGCAACATGAGGATGATTCTCAGCAGAAAGGTAGATTGTTGTTTTGAACGTTTTTTTGTGAGTTTGTGCATTTATGTGCACGTAGTTGTTTTGTGTATGTGTGTGTAAGTGTGTGCTTTTTGTGTATGATGTGTGTTTGTATGGATGTGTGACCGTGTAGAGGAAATTATGTATGTTAATGTGTGTGTGCATTGGAGAACATGTGTTTGTGTGTTTATGTCTAAGTGCTTGCAAGTGTGTGTGTATATGTGTGTGTCTATAATGTGCACATGCTTCCATGCATGTGTGCGTATGCATTTGTGTGTGCTTTTGTTGGTATGTGTGAGCACGTTTGATAGGGAGATAGAGACAAAACAATACCAGATACTTTTTTAACGGAGTATTTAATATTGCATTTACTTTATATTGCCCATATCCATGCAAAAGGGTATTCTGAAAATCTATTGTGTTCCCACACCATGCAAAAATTTATTTTAAAACAAGTTAGGTTGATTTATGCAGTCTGATAGAACAAGAGAGAAAGTTTGAGTGAGGGAAAAAATTTGAGTATAACATGTCAACTTTTTAAATCTTTTTTTATTCCTCTCTTCATGTATTGTATTGCAGTATCAACATGTACAAGTATATTTATATAACAATTTGTTGTGCAATCTGATTGAGAACAAGAGAGAAAGTGTATTATAGGGCAGACACATGCTGACTTTAAATAGCCTATTATTTTTTCCTTCCCGTTTTTTTTTTTTACCATTGCTTTGTAATGTCATATTCTAGATTTGGACATTGAAGAGGCCCAGAAAATCAGAAGAGAGCGAGACCAGCTCCTACAGAACCTCAAGCTGCCGCCTCTTGACGTGATTCTGAGAGCTCAAATTGAGGTGTGGGTGTCCAGCAGTAAGGCATTTGTCTCACCTGAAGGTCAGTGGATTCTCCGTACCGGTACACTTTCTTTTGGTTTTGGTTTGGTTACCAGTTTTACGTCCCCTGCAACACTGTAAGGTTATTTAAGAGACGGGCTACTTCGCCCCTGCCTGTCAGGGCCAACCCGGACTGAGAGGGAAAAAAATCCAAGCAGAAAAAAACCCAGATCGTTCGCGATCGGGGATCGATCTAGTGTCTTCCCGCATGCAAGGCCAAGAGCCTAACCATTACACCACAGCGCCAGTGTACATTTTCCGGGTTTTGTTCTTCTTTTTCCGCTTTCAATGTGCTGGCTTACATCAGACTTGCAGACCCGTTGCCAGGACAACGCCTGTTGTTTTGTCCATGTCAGGACAGCTGTAACAAAGTTTCCTTTATATTATATATCTTCCACTTTTGGCCAAGTTTGATAACAAAGATCATTACAGACAGAGCAGTGGCGTTGTGCTATCTTTTGTTTCAATTGCAGTTTTACCCTTTTTTTTTTTTGTTGAGTTGCTTTTAGGTCTTAGGTTGAGCAGGATCTGAGAGGGTTGGGAGGGTGAGAATTTTAATATCAGAGTACAAGCCCTAGCAGGGGCACACAATAAGTTTTTTTTAATCCTTAAGAATCAAGTTGTGAAAAGATACTCATAATGAAGATTTCTTAGCTTTTCTGTGGTGTTAATTATTCATTGTGTCTTAAAGATATAAGAACTCCATGTCTAGGGATTTAGCATGCACATAACATCAAAACTTTCATTTTATGAAGATTGTAGCCCTTTTTGATATACATATTTTTTTCTTAAGCAGGTTTCTTTCTTTATTCTCAGAAACTGGCTAAGAAAGATGCAGATATTATATACTGTATTTTGTTGAATAAACGTATAGCCTACATGAGCTATAGTCCTGTATCAGCATTTCTGATCATTTCAGTGGTTGAATCCAAGGAGGAAAACAGACGTAAGAAGCGACAGTTCCGAGCCCAGGTATGCCTGGCTTTGGACATGGACAAACACGTGTTGCGTCAAATCAAGGGTCGACGGCTAGAGAAGATGGAGCCAGGAACCTACAAGTCGACCTTGAGCAGCAATCAGCCAGTCGTGATTGAGAAACATTGGCAGGAACTGTCGGTGGAGGAACAAGACAAACATCACTCAGTGCATAAACTACAGGTGAAGAGCAAGGGAGATGTTTCTTTCCAGTTGTTTTTTTCATTTATGCTCCTTGCAAAACTGTAAGGTCATTTTGGAGGCAGCCTATCTTGACCCTGCTTAGCAGGGCCAACGCTAGCTGAGATGGACTCTCCGTTCTAAGGGAAAGACAAGATACTAGTACTGGAAATAAAAAAAGGGCCTCATGTAGACCTTGAACTCCCATCCTCTGCATGATTAGGGAAGAGCCCAACCATTAGTTACACCATAGATGCCTGTTATCAGCAGCCTGATTATTCTCGCAGCTCATCAGTGCATTTAAGTCCATAGGGTTAGCATTTACACAATATGAAAAGGTAAAAACCAGAAAGCATTTCCTTGTATGTTTCATTTCTTTACTCTTGAAACAAACATGACCAGACTTTGTTGTTCTTGCAGACACACCTCGGAGAAATACGAGCTCATCAGTCTGACAGGAAGTCAGAATTCACTGGAATCAATCTAGACAGCAAACTTTACCAGCAGCCAAATATGGTAAGGGAACAACACTCATTACTGGATTTTTAAACTAGTTTTGACTTACCCGGTAATAGTAATGCTTATGTAATGACATCATCGCTGTAATTTTCTTACCACGTATATCCTGATTGTAAAAGAAAATACTCAGCATCTCTATAATTTAGCAAGTTCCTGTAATACTAAAATAGTATGAGATACTGTATGTCTTTTTTATATATTGCAGATAGCTTTCACTTGATAAGGCCTTGTATTAAAATTTCAAACAAGGACATTTTTATTCATTTTAATGTTTTGATAAATGGTTTTAAGTTAACTCTCTCACGGCTGGCCACTTGTAAACAAGCACATCTCTGTGTGCCAGCTATTTGTAAACATTTTTCTAACTGTTCCTCAAGTGCTTATCCTAAAGATTTGAAATTTCTCATGTAGTAGAAGCATATAAGAAACAAAAACACTGTCAAATATTTTATATGTAAGTCAATTTCAATTAGTCTGTGCATAAATAGTTTTTAAAACTCAGGCCAAAATCGGTAAATGGAATTCTTTTTTTTTTTCACCGAGCTTGAAAACCTAGATACGGCACTAGATCTAGATCTAGAAGCCACTCTCTTTCCCACAAGGAGAAATCTGTGTCGATATCATTATCATGTAATGTAAAACTGTTGTTATCTATATCTAAATCAGACCCATCATTGACAAATGGTTTAAAACTTTGAAAATTATTTGGCTTCGCGTCGTAAGGAACGGGCTCCGACAGCCCCAGACAGGCCATTATATACCCTGCACTTTGGTAAAAAAAAAGAGATCACAAGTTTCATTTCCGGCCATAAAAATAACGGAGACTTGCTGTGTAAGCAGGTAGCACTGAACTGCTGTTTACTGCCATGCCAGAACTGTATTGGTAAATGTATGAAAATCCATGAAAAAAATATGAAAAAACCTCGTCCGAAACCATTCAGTATTTGCAGTCAGCGGTGGCCGACCCTCACCCGAAACTGTTAGGTATCGGCAGTGAGTGAGTTACCATAAGCCTTTTATGACAACATCAATGGCTGAGCGTAAAATTCTTACAAGCACCGTTTTGCAAATTATAGGCTGCTGGAAAGGCAAACAATTTTATATCTTTCTGCAAATTTTTCTTCAACAATATTAGTTCTGATAGTTACTTTTGAATCTATTTACCTTAGAGCTCTGAGTTCATGGCACAAGGTGAACAATGGCCCGGTAATCAAATTAATTTTTTGCTTTTTAATTTTATAAGATGGCGTTTGTTGGATTTTACACTCAGCTTGTGAAATGATCTTATTAGCCTGTGCTTTGTGTAAGTGACATTCTTTTTAATGTCAATATTTTTCCGTAAAATTTAAATCTATTTCAATAGCAATTTCACAACAGTTACTTTGTGGGTTTTTGTTTTTTTCTTTTATTTCTGATACTAATGTGACATCTCTCTTTCTTTCTCAATCTCTCATCTCTCTCTCTCTCTCACTATCTCTATCTCTCTCTCTCTCTCTCTCTCTCTCTCTCTCTCTCTTTGTCTGTCTCTCTCTCTCTCACTCTCTCCATCTTTGTGTCCCCACAGAAACGTGTGTTAGTTTATCCCAATGGTGAGACGGCAGAGAGGTGTGTCAATGTCTGGGGTGACAGCATTGATGAGATCCTGGAGAGCGCCACACAGAAGCTAGGACTGTGGAAACAAGCGAGGATTCTTTACTCTTTGGATGGCAACAAGGTGAGGCTCAGTTCTCATCTTAGGTTTGGTTACCAGTTTTACGTCCCCTGCAACATTGTAAGGTCATTTAAGAGATGGGCTACTTCGACTCTGCCTGTCAGGGCCAACCCGGGTTGAGAGGGAAAAAATCCCAGCAGAAAAAAAACCAGATTGTCCGTGCTCGGGATCAAACTCGGATCTTCAGCATGAAAGGCAAAGAGCCTAACCATTACACCACAGCGCCAGTGTTCTCAACTTGTAGACTACATGGTGACTCCAAATGTATTGCTGTGTTTGCACTCCTGCTCTGATTAAGTGGATGTAGTGCAGTCATTTTTCCCTGAAACCAGCAATTTACGCATCACACCCTTAGGAGCTCTGGGTTCTGACTCCATTTTTTCTGTGAAGGCAATTTGTGACATCAGATGATTGGCTCATCTGGAAATGTCATGAAATTAGCTGATTATTAGGCAATTTGGGTTCTTAAGAGGCGAGTTCTTAAACATATACTACAACATAGTAATTTCTCAATGTGTCTAATCAACGATGGAAAGTCACTGGTTGCACTGGATACTAGTAAAATAATTGTTCATTTCTCAATATTACGAACTTTGATTTTCACATTTTTACATTGTTGTGCAAATTCAGGCTCTTTTCTTAAAGAAAAATAAAATTGTCATGTCATTTAAAATTATACTTCAAGAGCATTTGATATTTCTCTGAGTAGAACATTAGGGTACTCCTCCATAATTACATGTAAGCCTGTATTTCATATTGTGGAGGACTGAAGTACACTGCTGGTGAAATCTGTTTTTTCAGTCTGTTATCTATCATTTTTCTAGGAATTCCTGCTTTTCCAGGGCACTGAATTATGTACATGGTATGGCTGTGACTCTTATACTGGTTCAGTTGTGGGATAAATTCCATTGAAATAAATTGTAGGGCAAATGTTCTCATGCTCAGATGTTGACTTTTTTTTACCAGATTGAAACATTTGATGACATTCAAAAAGATCAACTTCTGTGTGTGTCCACGGGCAAATCATTCTCACCACCAACAAACCAAAAAGTTCACATCGAAGTGAAAGCTAACTGGGGTCGAGCACGCAAGCAGTATGGCAACCGGGCAACAGATGTGATCGTAGATGTCCAGAAGAACCCTCAGGTTGATGTGAGTAATTTCTTAATTTCTTAGTTCACACTCATATGTGTTGTGATGTGATCAAATCAGCTGCTTGTCAGTTGGGGCATTTTAAATAATCAATTTTTTTTATGCAGGTAAGAAAAATATAAATTTATCTTGTATAGAAGTTAAGGTTTTTATTACTTTGGTATAGTCCGAGTCAACCTTTGTCCAAAGAGAAATAGTGAGAAAATGCGAGTTATTGTTTGGTAGCTTTCAAAATGGCACTTTTCTATATTTCTTAAAACAATTTCCTTCAGTAAAATTCACTTTGAAATGTGTTTTTTAAGTTGTATAAAATTGTTAGGGCAAACAAATTGCCTCATTTTTTAAAAGACACGATAATTTCTGCCCCTCTTTTTGACAGGTTTCTGATATCATGGAGTAACAACACATATATTTATATACATATTGGTCTCGGAGTTCAAGTTCTGTTGAATTTCCATAGTAATGTTATAATAAAAAAAATAATACTGTCTGCTGCATGCAAGTTTCACTTTACTGTTCTCTATCAGTTTGTTAGAAACTGTCCGTCTGCACCAGCTTCTTCGGCTCTTTTAGCCAGATTATCAATTAGACAGTGATACAAGAAGCCCATTAACAATGCACTGAATCTAAAGGATATTCCAGGTGTCGCAAAAAGTTGGAAAGATTTGTTTAAGCTATGACGTCTCCGGGGCCCTTGAGGGCACAAGGATTTACCAATTAAACATTATGTTCTATATTTCACTGCTTCAGCATTGTAGCCTACAATTTTAAATTTCATGCAGTTATGATATTTTGCTTTTCTACTGTTGTTTTTCTGCAGGTGGATCCTTTTGGTCCTCCTCAACTGGCTCTTCCTGTGGAGGAGGCAAAAAAGGCGTAGACACTCAATTCACTCAGAGTTGTCTTGTAAAACTTGTTAGACTGTGATATATAGCACAATGCTGGTCTCAAAGTGATGCAGATCACAAAAGGAGCTGAGTTTTTTACACTTATGTTTCTTAGCGATTGTTTCTCAAACCTATGAAGCCAGTCTTTATATATTATCTATTTAATACTCTTTTTATGTCTTTATAGCTGTTCAATTTTCTATTTGCGTCTTGAAGTATGCAGTGATCTGAAGAAAGAAAACCCAGGAGACATATTTTATTATTCAACAACAACAACAAAATTTATAAGATTAAAAAATGGATGCAACCAGTAATTAAATCACATTCTTAAAGGTACTAGAAGATATTGTGTCACAGTATTCAGTTTGCTTTAGTCTAAAGTATTGCCTTTTTATTTTATTTTGTTTTCTTGTGGGCTAATGCAGTCATTTGAAGTCTGTAAATGAGACTCCTATTTTACAATTCCTTATTTCAAAAGAACTTTTAGCTGTGGGAAAAGGAAAAAGGATGTAAAGGTGTAATCTGTTTAATGTCGTTTTGACAAGCATCCATTTGCTGTAGTGTACATTAATACTTTTAGAACAAGTAGTGGCGGTGATGGGTTTAGTTTCTTTTTTTTATCCAGGTGTTGGGAGTGGAGAGAGAGAGAGAGAGAGAGAGAGAGAGAGAGAGAGAGAGAGAGAGAGAGAGAGAGAGAGAGAGAGAG
>JAUKPP010285122.1:0-10465 GCA_032273245.1 Phyllaplysia taylori
CTCTCTCTCTCTCTCTCTCTCTCTCTCTCTCTCTCTCTCTCTCTCTCTCTCTCTCTCTCTCTCTCTGTGTCTCTCCCTTCCTTTTCAATCGCGTCTTTTCTACTCCCCATACGCCTTTCGACTCTCTATCTTCCTTTCCATTGTTCTTCCTCTTTCCATCTCTCCATGTTTTTCTTTCTCAGTCCTGGCTCCATTAAGTACTCTGACTTTCCCTATGTGCGGGATTTTCTGAATTCATTTGCAACTTTTCTGATTCGACGATGACTTGTCAATGAATTTATTCTCAACACAGTCTCTTCTTTCGCATGCATTTTCTATTTTCACCATGCTTTCTTTAATTGCTGCCTTGCGCAGTATGTACTGTGCGTCATTCCAGCCTTGCATTTCTGTATGTTCATTGCACTTTGTACCACTTTGGCATCAACTGTGGCCTTAACTTTGGCATCATCTTTTGGCACTTGGGTTGAGCATCAACTTCTGGCATCACCTTTGGCATCTTCTTTGACATCACCTTTTGCAAACTTTTGGCATTAAATCTGGCATCAAACCTGGCATTCACTTTGCCAGCAACTTTGCCATCACCTTTGTTCTCGTGGCATCAACCTCGGTATCCAAATTGCCATCACTTTTGGCATCACCTTTTACATCAGATTTGCCATCACCTAGAATACTAAAGCTTTTTTCTGGTTCCTGGACCCCACAGAGTTGGGAGGAAAAGGAGTTCTGGCTCAGACTTGACCTTGACCTACCGGTGTCAAAGGAACCGTGACTACACAACCAAACAAACACTTTTATCCCATAAGTTTTGTTTTTACTAGTCTTAGTGGCGCCAGGCCGGTGCTGTGGTGAAAGGGTTAGAGTTCAACCCACGCGCAGACGATCTGGGCTTTTCTCTGCTGAGTTTTTTTCCCCCTCAGCTTGGATTGGCCCTGACAGGCAGGGCAAAGTTGCCCGTCTCTTAAATGACCTTACAGTGTTGCAGAAAACGTAAAACTGGTAACCTGTGAACCAAAGACCGAAGTGACGTCCGCTATGAGGACTCTGCTCCGATGTCGTCATTTTTGTCACTGCTTGAGAGTTCCTGCAGAGTGTTGGCTTCACTCCAGTTTGGTTGCACTCTCTCTGTGTGTACACGGGACCGATGTCAAGGTGCGTTTTGACTGGTAGTGTTTTATTTCCATTTTGCGTGATGCGAATCTGTCATTTAAAGGGTCCCGTCTCCAATATCTCCCCTCTTTCCTTCTCGCACTTTTCCTCCGCCATTGTTTGCTCTCTGGTGTGTTTTTTTCTCGTCATTCTTTTCTCAAGTCAATTCAATGACGTCAGCTATGAGGGCTCTGCTCCATTTGGTTTTTCTTAGCGCTTATACATTTCAGCAGCCCTGTAGCTTTCTCACTGATGTTTGCTCACTCTGTTTCTCTCTTGGAACACAGGATCGATGTCGAGACACGCTTTTTGAATGATAGGGTTACATCTACATTTTATGTGATGCGAATTTGTGATTTCTGATGACTATTTTAATATTAGATGGCACAAATTCACTGCAAGAGAGTTGATATATAATTCTTTCATTCAAAATGTCTCGTCTCCACTTTCTTCCCTCTTTCCTTCTTGCATTATTCTCCACCATTGTTTGCTTTCTGGTGCTGTAAAACATTGAGACACCCAGACCCACAGATTTGGGAAAAGAAGGAGTCCCCGCTCAGATTTGAGCTACTGGAGTCGAAGGAGCCGTAAAAAAGACCAAACAAACAATTTGGTATCATTAGTTTTGTTATTTTTGGTCACAGTGACGTCAGCTATGAATCTCTGCTCCGACATCATCTTCTTTTTTTTTTGTCACTGCACGAAAGTTCCTGTAGTTTTTTTTTTATTCACTCCACTATGATTTGGTTGCACCATCTCTCTCCCAGGTACACAGGTCGGATGGCACGGCGCGCTTTTTAAATGGCAGGGTTTTACTTCTGTTTTATGTGATGCGACTTTGTGATTTCTGATGATTGGCTTAACATTAGAGGGCACAAATTCACTGCACAAAAAAATAGAAGCACAATTCTGTCATTCGAAGGGTGCGTCAAGTCAGTTGTTTACATACTACATCAGTCAGTCGATTTTACCCCGAAGTAAGCATCTGTTTGAGTGTGAAGATGGCCAGTTAGAAATTGATTTTCAGTATTTTGACTCTTTTGCATCTTTTTTTTTTGTTTTGTTAACAATAAGGTGAACATATATACCATTTCCCCTTCCACTGTTTCGTTGAGTATGCACTGGGGTGCTTTTGGGGGTCTTTTCTTAATTCAGTTCAATCAACGAACTTTGCACTAAAAAACACCGTCAGCATTGGTCCATATTGACGTCAGCTTTGATGGCTGTTGACGTTAGCTATGATGGCTGTTGACGTTAGCTATGATGGCTGTTGACGTTAGCTACGATGGCTGTTGACGTTAGCTATGATGGCTGTTGACGTCAGCTATGATGGCTATTGACGTCAGCTATGATGGCTGTTGACGTTAGCTATGATGGCTGTTGACGTTAGCTATGATGGCTGTTAACCTTAGCTATGATGGTTGTTGACGTCAGCTATGATGGCTATTGACGTCAGCTATGATGGCTGTTGACGTCAGCTATGATGGCTGTTGACGTTAGCTATGATGGCTGTTGACGTTAGCTATGATGGCTGTTGACGTTAGCTATGATGGCTGTTAACCTTAGCTATGATGGCTGTTGACGTTAGCTATGATGGCTGTTAACCTTAGCTATGATGGCTGTTGACGTTAGCTATGATGGCTGTTGACGCTAGCTATGATGGCTGTTGACGTCAGCTATGATGGCTGTTGACGTCAGCTATGATGGCTGTTGACGTTAGCTATGATGGCTGTTGACGTCAGCTATGATGGCTGTTGACGTCAGCTATGATGGCTGTTGACGTCAGCTATGATGGGTGTTGACTTTAGCTATGATGGCTGTTGACGTTAGCTATGATGGCTGTTGACGTCAGCTATGATGGCTGTTGACGCTAGCTATGATGGCTGTTGACGCTAGCTATGATGGCTGTTGACGTTAGCTATGATGGCCGTTGACGTCAGTTATGTCTATTGACGTCAGCTATGATGGCTATTGACGTCAGCTATGATGGCTATTAACGTCAGCTGTGATGGCTGTTGACGTTAGCTATGATGGCTGCTGACGTCAGTTATAGTGGCTGTTGACGTTAGCTATGATGGCTATTGACGTAAGCTATGATGGCTATTGACGTCAGCTATGATGGGTGTTGACGTCAGCTATGATGGCTGTTGACGTCAGCTATGATGGCTGCTGACGTCAGCTATGGTGGCTGTTGACGTTAGCTATGATGGCTATTGACGTCAGCTATGATGGCTATTGACGTCAGCTATGATGGCTATTGACGTCAGGTATGATGGCTATTGACGTCAGCTATGATGGCTATTGACGTCAGCTACGATGGCTGTTGACGTTAGCTATGATGGCTGCTGACGTCAGCTATGGTGGCTGTTGACGTTAACTATGATGGCTATTGACGTCAGCTATGATGGCTATTGACGTCAGCTATGATGGCTATTGACGTCAGCTATGATGGCTATTGACGTCAGCTACGATGGCTGTTGACGTTAGCTATAATTGCTGCTGACGTCAGTTATGATGTCTATTTACGTTAGCTATAATGGCTAATGACGTCAGCTATAATGGCTGTTGACGTTAGCTATGATGTCTATTTACGTTAGCTATAATGTCTATTGACGTTAGCTATGATGGCTGTTGCCGTCAGTTATGATGTCTATTGACGTCAGCTATGATGGCTGTTGCCGTTAGCTATGATGGCTGTTGCCGTTAGCTATGATGGCTGTTGACGTCAGCTATAATGGCTGTTGACGTTAGCTATGATGGCTGTTGACGTTAGCTATAATGGCTATGAGGGCTCTGCTCCAATTTCGTTTTTCTTAGTGTCTATTCATTCCAGCAGCCCTGTAGCTTCCTCTCTGATGTTTGCTCACTCTGTTTTTCTCTTGGTACACAGGGCGGAAGTCATTGACGCGCTTTTTGAATGACAGGGTTCTATCTACATTTTGTGTGATGCGAATTTGTGATTTCTGATGATTGATTTTAACATTAGATGGC
This sequence comes from Phyllaplysia taylori, assembly GCA_032273245.1. Classification (NCBI taxonomy): domain Eukaryota; kingdom Metazoa; phylum Mollusca; class Gastropoda; order Aplysiida; family Aplysiidae; genus Phyllaplysia; species Phyllaplysia taylori. The sequence goes on from JAUKPP010285122.1 coordinate 4,138, forward strand.
ACAAATTCACTGCAAAAAAGTGGATGTATAATTCTGTCATTCTAAAGGTCTCGTCTAAACTTTCTTCCCTCTTTCCTTCTCGCATCTTTTCTCCGCCATTGTTTGCTTTCTGATGCTGCAAAACATTGAGACGCTCAGACCCACAGATTTGGAAAAAGAAGGAGTCCCGACTCAGACTTGACCTACTGGTATCGAAGGAGCCGTGAAAATAAAACCAAACACACAATTTGGTCTCATCAGTTTTGTTATTCTGGGTCACAGTGGCGTCAGCTATGAGGACTCTGCTCCAATAGAATCATTTTTTTTTTATCGCTGCATGAAAGTTCCTGCTGTCCTGTAGAATTCACTCCACTGTTTTGTTGCTCTGTTTCTCCTCACATACACAGGACCGATGTCATGACCCACCTTGCGACTACTTGGGTTTTATCTCCATAACGTTGTAATACCAATTTGTTATCTCTAATGATCAACTTATCAGCAGATAGCACAAGTTCCCCTTCACAAAAGCTGGGAATATTATGTCATTCTAAGAAAACGACGAGTCAAATCGTCATCTGTTGTTCAATAGCTAGGCTCTTCGCCTATGACGCAACAGACGGGAACTCGATCGCCACTTAGACAAACATCTCAGTCTTTTTCTCTGGACGTTGTCCTCTCCCCAGCCAATGTTGGACTTCACACGCTGCGTCAAAGTAGCCCGCTTCTATATAAGGCATTCAGTGGTGCAAGAGGCTTAAAACTATATCCAATCGAAACAAAATCTGTAGTACTGCAGTTTTCACCATGCTGTTTTGGTGACTCTATTTCTACGAACCAAGAAAGAGTCTATTATGCTCTTCTTGTAGACAGATAGTTAAATAGAAATCAATTAGGTTACAACCTTCAACCTGTGGTGCTTCGGTCGTTGAAGTAAAATGGAAAGCATGATCAATCAGTGTCGATGGAGCCGTAAAACCCCAAAAAACAAATAAACAAAACAACGTCAACCCAATGTTGTGCACCAGCGTTTGGTGTGTAGCCTAATAGTTAGGGTCTTTATCCACCTCGCAGAGGACGGGAGTTTGAGGCCGTGGGACAGTTTTTGTTTGAGTATTATAATGCATTTCCGTTTTGATACTGGGATATAGCCTCTCGCATCCCAGGTTTGGAGGAAAAGTAGGATTAGTCGGCCTGTAACATGACATTACTGCGTTATAAGAGTCACAGAGTCAAAAACTTAAACCAAGCTGAAAGTGCACTCCAATCATCATAATGACGTGAGTGCATTTATATAAATAGCCAGAAAATTTCTGGAAAAAACAAACCAACCCACCATCAATCCATGTTGAATACAGGACAGTAGGCCTTACCATTTGTAAGTAGAGTTTTATTCTACAAAATATGTACTCTGACGAAAAGCTCAGCTAGAACTAGATGGATTCGTTTTCTAAATGTTCTTTTTTGATGATCTCCTTTTATAGTTTCTTTGTACATGCATATAATTTTTTCTTGTCGGAGTCATTTTCCCCACTTCTACTCCAATCACGCTGGCCATCAATCTGTCACTAAACATCTCTGTCTTCAATGCTTTCATGCTTTCTCGTCGTTTGGTGAGATCTCTAAGAGCATCCCTTCATACAGGATGCCCGTTCAAGTTAACATCTTCTTGTTCCCCCCATCAGAGTTTGCATGCAGCTCAACCGCTCTCAGATATAGAAGTCTAAGCATCACTTTTAGCACCTGCGAGAAGGCTTTACTTGATGTTGGCTGCTTGTCGACGAGTGTGCTTTGGGATTACTTTTGATGATATGTAATCGAAAGTCCCTCCAAATGGACTCTGAATTTTCTTCTCATTAAATCTTTTACAACATTCTTTTATAGATACATTAATATTGATCCCCGTTCATACGTTCGGCTGTCTTTAAATTCATCTGCTGTACATTCCGTAGCCCTACATTATTCTGTCTCTACCCTTTTCTCAATGGTCAACGAATCTTCAGAATTCTTGGACTCTATATTAACGTATTCAATAAACCAAGTGTTGCAAGACCTGTTAAACCAAAAACAACCAACCAAAGAAATAGGCTGCCGTGGATACTTCCAACTTCCATCCATCTTTTCTTTTCCTATATAGCCCTTACCTCCTGCTCTTACCTGTCCACACATTGGACATTTCTTTTTTTCCATTCAGAAAAGGCTTAGGGCTTACTCCCACTCCCAACGCTCGCGTCTGTGGTTTAATGGTTACCGATGTGCCCTTTCCCTTCACTCAGAGAATAGCACTTCTATGTCCACCATTGACAATTATTGATTGTCCCTGTTTTCCGACGCAGCCCCCCCCCCCCCCCCAACTCCCCAATTTTCCATCTTGATAAGCTTCAGCAATAATAAAACCCCTCTAAAGAGGAGAAAGTGGAGAAAGACCTAAAGTGTTTCTCGGCGCCGAAATGAAGTTGTAGTGTCGATGGAGCCGTAAAACCCCAATCAAACAAGCTTCAGCAAGACATGTTAACTCTTTGCCTAGCTCACACGAGCACTGCTCAGCGTCAAATGAAATGAGTCGGTGTATGTACATTGTATTTCATGTGTATTTTGTAATGTTAGTATTGTATTAGAGCATTTGGTGAATGTAGGCCTACATGTATTACGACATGCCACTGTAAACAAACTTTGTGCACGGGGATCAATAATATCATAATTTTAATTTTTACCCACATGGTCGGTGCCCCGCCCATACTTGACCATCCCCTGCCCCTCTCTACCCCCCCCCCCTCAAACACGCGCGAGGCCCTCATAGACACCCCCCCCCCCCACACACACACCCCCACCCCCTCTAAAAAATCAAGCCACAACTAGGCCTAATTAGGGGAAAATGAAAGAGAAAGGAAGAGGTTTAGAGTCATACAGTTCTAATCAAGATTTGAAGGAGAGAGAAGAGGAAAGAAAGGGAAGAAAGGAAGAAAAAATAGGCTTGTATGAACTGGCTCCTACGTATCCTACATTTTATAATAGGCCTAGGCCCCTATGACATTTCAGCAAAGCCAAGTTGATGGGCCCCGACTCAGCCCAGAGAATTTTTACAATAGGCCCTGTCTGTTGAGCCGTAGGCTATGATTATTATCGAACGTCGCCTTGTGAGTCTATGCTACTGCTAGGTTCTGATGCAATGCAAAGGTAAATCTACAAGTAAAAAAATAAAAGAAATCGAATCAATAATTGAAAAAAAAGAACCATTAGCCACTAGCCCAGGCCTGCCTGAGCTCTGCTGAGACGCAGAAAGACGAAGAGGGAAATCTCCCTCGTTGAAGTCTATTTTTGTTTACTGAGTAATTATTATTGCACTCGGTTTTTGTGTTTTTATTGGAGTTGTTAGGGAAGCTGGAGCACTTGTAAAATGGCGGCCTGCAGTTCGCAGCTGGAGGTATTAGCGGCATGGTACTTGTGAGCAGTGTGGTTTAAAACATCTCGGTGAGTTTTTGTTTTGTGAAGCAACGTCTGCTTATTGGAAGGCAGTTCTCATAATGCCTCTCTCTGAAAAGTTGTAGCATTCTGTTTTCGTGTTGTAGTTGTAGCCTAGATCTACTGATTGTGACTTGACTTGTGTTGTTTGTGATACTGATGTTGAGCCGTAAGATTGTTGGAAGTTGATGACGTATCAATCATAGATAATGTCACAACAACCTCTGCTGATCGCCGATAGCGGGTCTTTAGATCTAGATCTAGATCTACATATCTAGTTGACTTGCAAATGTTGTTGCATGTGCAGACAGTATTAAGTACAATAATGTCCCCAACCAATCTAAAAAAACCCACTAAAAAAACTAGGACGGACTAGACTAGTCGGTGATCTTGTAGTTTCGTTCGTTAAAGTCAGGTTCGAGTATCGATACCATCCTGGTATCGAAGCAGAGTGAACAAAGCATGAGACTGGATGGAAACACAACATTTTTATGTTACAATTCAGAATTTCCATTTCCATCTAAGCCTTGTTATAAGGCTTAGACTGAAATCGTTCTTAATTGTGATAAAAATGCTAGGATGAGTGTTTCCTCCTTGTCTCACGCTTAGCTCAATCTAGTTCCATACCCGGGCGACATCGATACATGAACTTTTACTTTAACGAACGAAACTACAAGATCACCGACTAGTCTAGTGTCAGCAGTGGGTAGAAGGAAGAGGCTATTATAATTAGAACCTTTCTAATCTAGATCTATTGCAAGACTATCTGGAGCAACCTCAGTGGTCTTAGACTGAGTCCACAGGCCTATGCATGAAATAGCATGCACACAAAACTCCTTACAAATTTTGCTATAATATAGGCTATTTCCAATTTCCTATGTACGCAAGTGCTGCCTCACAGACAGAATAGAACAAAGAAAAAAAAAAAAAAAACACAAATAATCTTAACTTACTTAATAAACCCCAGACATGTAAAATTAGGGCCCAATAGCATTTGCTCCAAACATGTCTTTATATTATTTTCGAAGTGCCTATTTGAAACACCGCGTCGCGAATAGCCCCTCCACGCTATTTAAGGAGCTGCATTACGAAAAGCCCTGCCCCTGTGCTATTTGAAACGCCGCGAGCCAGTGTGGTTTGAATAAGAACAGAACGGGGCCTCCACTGGTCACAAGGGTGGTTAGCGCAGTGGTCGGCGTTGTTAGCTTTGTAATCTAAAAGGCTACGGGCTCGAATTACATGGTGGTCACACTTTTTAATATTTTTTTCCTTCCTTCTTTTACTTTTTAAAGAAATTCGTTGTGTATCACATTGTGTGAAGCTCTTCGTCTTGCAAGCCATTAATTGACATGGAATGCTAGTTCACCTTGCCACCTTGAGAAAGATTTTTTGTGAAAATCTAGTGCATCTGTCTCCGTCTCTGTGCTTGTATGTTTTCAAGAGGCTGAAAAGTGTTAGTCCTGGAACACAAGGTAAACTTGCCATCATTATTTTACCCTTTTGCTTATTCTTATGAGTGAGCCCCTCGCTGACCAGCATGAAGTTTGACTGAGGTTAGTGATTCATCCCACTGTTTACCCAAGTTGACCATTCATTAAGGCATTTTCAGATGCAGATTAGTGTGGCAAGGGACAGGCCTGATCCATTCAGTATTCAGCCGTCCCCCATTCCCCTCCCTCCTTTTCTTTCATAATGCGAATGTAGGCAAAGTCGGTTTGTTTACCCATTGGGCTAATTGTCAACATGAATGGGCTAGGCTTTCGAGGTTATTTGTCTGTCAAATAGGGGTAGTACATATGATGTCAGAAACAACTGTTGTTAGATAAGATAAGATAGTACTTTATTGTCCCTGAGGGAAATTTAGATCAAATCAGTATTGAAACAAGACATCATAAAAATGGAGTAAAATCCTTTCAGATATTGAGGCAGCTTCAACAAATCAAGCAGTGTGGGTCGAAGGAAAGTAGATTATTAGAAACGATGGCTACTATAGTCTAGGCCTAATGCTGGCGTTTCAAATAGGAGGGGGCTAATAAGAAAACAGCATTTCGAATAGCTCGGGACTATTTTGAATGCAGCTTTTCAAATAGTGCTGGCCTATTAATTTTGTAAAATTGTTAGCAATATTTTTTATATATATTACATGTTCTAGCAATCAAGTCATGAAAACAGCTTTCAATTCAGAATTATTTTTTTAATAATTTGAAACTGGATAAAAAAATTCAGCCCAAAAACTGAAGAATCCAAAAAGGCTGAAAATTTAAAGAACAGTTGTACAGCCTGCCTGAAGGTTTCTACGGAATTGCATAGATAACAAACTATGATACCTTGCACACAATTGCATGCGTAGGCTATTGCAAAACCTAGGGGTGTTTTTGTGGGCGTATAGACACTCTCGTGGTTTTAATAGCTAGATCTAGAAATTCAAGATAAAAAAAATTTCCATCTAGATCTAGCTCTAGAAATAGATTCTAGAGCTGAGAGGGTATAATAGGGAGTTTGCCATCCTAATCCTAGGTTTGTTAGGGTGACAGGTGGGTTAGTAAGTAAGCCTAGGCCCTAGTGCATTGGACTCATCAGTGAGTAAGCTGGTAGAAGAAACAAAAGTTGACAGCAGAAGGCCTACATCTTTGGAACCCTTTCCTCAGAAAATTCATGGAGTTGGTGTGAAACCTGGAGCTCGACTACTTTTTACTTTAAACATCTTCCATTGTTAGACCTACATTGGTTTCCATACCATGCTATTTTTTTACGAAGTGGCTACAAGCACTGAAGTGCTTCTAGCCTGGGAGGCTAGCAGCACTTATTTCGTAACGTCACACTCGTTTTCGTTCGCCATCCCGTCTCGCAAAGGTCACATTCTAAAGATTGTGAGTTCTAATCTCGTTTG
>JAUKPP010285133.1:0-10464 GCA_032273245.1 Phyllaplysia taylori
ATTTACGCACGGTGTAGACTTACGAGTGTTCCGTGCATCTGAAAATTTTATTTACACCTAGGTGTAGCGAGATAAGAAGTCGTAAACCCGTACGACAGATTGATGCATACGGACACTGGGCCTCAAAAGTGGGCCACCACTCAGGTTTTACCAGACCTCAGCCCAACATCAAAGGTCAAGCTTCCTATTGATTATTGATGCGTTAGCCCAGGCATCCCCTATATCCAGGCCAGGCCTTAGATCCGCGGTACATTGAAAGATACTCTTGTCAGCTTTGAAATACCTCCAACAGAGAATTCATTACGAGGGTCAAGGACATATCTAGTGTAATGACCTCGTTACCTTGGCATGGAGGTGGCGTTGCTTCAAACTTGATCAGTTTAAATATCCAAATTAGGATCTGGATATCTGGATAAATGTCAATTCACTTGGTTTTCATGGGGAATTGAATATTAATATTACATTAATATCATGAATTTTTTAATGTTCAGTAGAGTGAAAATTTAATGAACTCAAGTACACCAGAGCACACAAAATAGTACTAACAAGTCATAGACTTTGATTTTTTTTGTATGAATTTAAAATTTCACCACTGGAAATACATACACATCTGTGTTTGTGCAGAAACGTTTGTTTTTTACCATCTTCATCACTTTAATTTGTCTTTTTCTGTTTCGTTTACTTAGCCAAGACTTGCTTGGAAAAGGCTGTCTCTCGATTTGAAATTATAAGCGCCGTATTATTGCTGTAGGCAGGCTATTATACTTGTAAACTATAATTTGACGTACGAGAAGCGCATAAGGTGGGTTGGGGCGAGTACTAATTTGATATCGTTTGGCTGCTTTCGCGTAAAACTGATTACTTTATTTTTTAGTTATTCATAATAAAATAATCCTGATCAATGATTCCTGTTGAGGCAATAGATAACAAGATGGCTAAAACGGCAAAAGAAGCTGGCACCTCTAAAATTAGTAACTTCTAACTAATGATGAACAGAGAACTATCCCTAGAAGACAGTGTCCTCTAATGACCTTCTAGTCGTTCTTTAAGGTGCAAACCAAATTAAATGAGTTGGAGACAGGCTAAAGAAAATACTTTTTTATAGTATTCTAGTATAATGTTATATTCTTGTAAGATGTGCATTCTGCGTCTTCAAACATAGGTATGACTCTCCTCAAAAGGCAGAGACCATTCCCAAATTGCTATTTTAGTTTCTGGAACTTTCAAAGAAAAAAACACTGGCCTTATGGTTGGAGGCCATCCGAAAAACGGGTATTTATGCCTGATGTCGTTGCAATAATTTTTTTCCTCTGGGAATTGTCTACGACGCGGGGTAAAAAGGTTGGTCAACTTTTATAGAGAGAGAGAGGGAGAGAGGCAGAGGGAGGGAGAGAGAGAGACAGATGGAGAGGGGGAGAGAAAGAAAGGGTGAGATGAAGAGCAAATAAGCTACAGAGAATAGCCGAGAAAAAGTAGAAGAGAGCAGAGGGTTAGCTAGTTCAAAGCTAGTTGTTTATAGAGGCGCCAGCATCTTTGGCTGTTTTAGTCAAGAGAGCGGAGGGAACGACAGTCATTTACAGAAATATCAGTAGATCAAAGACGCTTAGATGAAGGCTAGGAAAGACGAAAAGATACACAACAAAAAATTGGACATGAAAAGTGAGTAGTAGATCACCTTTATCTCTCAAATAAAAGGGAAAACCAGTGGGCAACAAAGCCAGGTGCGTCCAGTATTCTGCCTCGCAGGCCTCATTAAACGTCCATAGAGAAGCAGCATGTGTACATGGGTGTACCCAGAGCAGCGGAAACCAACTCAAGGACACGGTACAGAGAACGGGATGTATGAGTAGGAGTTGCTGCCATGTGTCTGGTGCTCATTATAGGGCAATAGCCGGAATAACGTCAATGCCGCTACATCTTCTTGTTTCGCCGTTTGGTTTGCTGGTGTCGGTAGTGGGCTTGCCGTTGCTGCTGTTGTTGTTGTTGTTGTTCTTGTTGTTGTTGTTGTTGTTGTTGTTTTTATGTCATTGTTGTAGTTGGATTGTTTACTGTGTTTCGTGGTCTAGTGGGATTTTCTCCTTGTTCTTTTAACTGCCGCAAAACGTGAGCAACAAGGCTGATACAACTGAAACGAATTTGACATAAAATATGGCATGTAGAAACATTTATCGAATATGCTCATGATACGTAAGTCCTTACAGCTTGAAAGATAAAGTTTGCCAACTTTTAGGTGCAACACACTATACTTGATCATCTGAAAGGTAAATTGTAAAAATGGAACATTGCCTAAGTCGTGTTATTCGTGAAGAAATAGGGACAGTGGAGCTAGCAATGAATAATGCCTCTATAAGCTCTCTCGAGCATAGTCTACTGTTTCAGTTTCAGCTCTATCATGTGACGTTGCCGAAGGCAGAAACATCTTCGATAGCAGCACAATAGAGAGAGAGAGAGAGAGACAGAGAGAAAGAGAGAGAGAGAGAGAGAGAGAGAGAGAAAAGGGAAAAGAGGAGGAGAGCGAGTTGCGGTCATGAGGGGATAAGAGGATGAGAGAGGAGGATGAGGATGAGGGAGGAGGAGAAGAGGAAAAGGAGAGTGCGTGACAGGTAGAGGAGAGAAAGCCTTCCGGGTGAGTGAGTGTGTGAGTGTGTTTGTGTGTGTGAAAGAGAGAGTGATAGAAAGAAGCAACAAAGAAAAAAAGAAAGGGAAAAAAGTCAAATATTATACGTCAAATACGACAAAACTGATAAAAGAAAACAGAAACATCAATACACCATAAATTCTCTGCCTCATCCTCTGCAGAAAAGGGTTTGGTACTCTAGCACCAGCTCCGTCGAATGCCGAGGCACTCTGCTCTGCCTTTTGGGTGGCCTCTGTTATTTCTCCTTGCAACCTTGCCAACTTCTATGATCATTACCCTAATCAGAGGATCTCTTTACGTCAAACAAATGTGCACGGACGGAGGCCAAACATAATACCCCGGGTACGACCGCAAATTCACGCAGACACTATCTGTTTTGGCATACGCGTTTCCTCTAACGCTCGCGGTCTTACTACAAACATACGGAGTCGCCAAAAGACTGACAAGCAACACTGTGCATGTGTTTACAATGCGCTGCACGTTGAGGTGAATAGAATCTGTATCCTTCTCCTTCATTGCACCTCCCAAGGGGCTGCTCACTGCTCATATTATTATAGGTCCTACGTTGAATGCCTCTGGGAGTTGCTGACCTGCTTGCATTTCACGTGCATAGAGAAATTATAATACAGTTGAACCTGCTTAAGCGACTGCCTGTTCAAGACGACCACCTGCATAAACGAGCGCTTATCACCGACTCCCAAATTACATTTCCTCGATATAATATTATGTTCCATCTGAAAAACGACCACCTGTTTAAAACGATCATGTTTTTTCGATGTAAGGTGGTCGTCTTGGACAGATTTGACTGTATACCGTTCATTCTCTGTATTTTTATTGTCTCTTTGTCACTCATAGAAGGATAATAAATGGTTGGCCCTATCATAAATCCGACACTGGTGTCCTTTCCAATGGTTTTACTTGTCTACTTGTTTGTTTGGATCGCGCCTGAATTTCCCTATTTCTACTCTGTGTTCCATGCCTTTTTTTTCTTTTTTTTTTTTTTCTTTTTTTTCAAATTTTATTTTGTCTTGGGGTGTTGGGTTTTTGTGTTGTTGTTTGTTTTTATTGTTTTTTTGTTGTTTTTTTTTTTTCATTTTTATTTTATTTCTTATTTTATTTATTTATTTATTAGGCTAAAAGAGCTGAGGCTGGCGCCTCTATAAATAACTCACTCCTTACTACTAATTATTTATTTATTTATTTATTTACTTTGAGGGGGGAGGGGGGGAGGGGGGGGGGGGCAGAACCAGAATGCTGAGGTTGGCGAAGAAAAGAAGGAAGGAAAGAGGGAAGAAGATGTGAATAGTACATTTAAGAATATGAATATATTTGTCTCGAGATGAGGAGGGTTTATCACAAAGTCCGATGTTTGAATGTTAACTTGCGTTTGTTTGTGTGTTGAGGTTTTTCTTGTTGGATTTTGTTTCATGTCCCTTAAAGCAGGTAAGACTAATTAAAATTCGGGCTATACTTTCCTGAACAATCTCTACACATGTAACTAAATATTGTATTCCCTCATGAGATGAATTATATTATGTATCTAATAGTATAAAGTTATGGCCCAATTTCTATTAACTTATCTATTATAGCAGCCAGTTTTTCTTCCTGCCTTTACCTCTTCTCCCCGTTCACGTGAGCCAGAATGTTTGCTCAGTTGTTCTTACACAATGGGACAGGGTTATCAAGCTTTCTGATGTTGTTGTTTTTTCTTTTTTTCTTTTTTCTTAGTTTTGAGGTTTCTTTGGATTTGATTAGGTTCTTTTCTTATCCATCTGTTTCAACAATATATGATGTCCATAGTTTGCCCTACAAACGTTAAACAAACCCCCCCCCCAAAAAAAAAAAAAAAAAAAAAAAAAAATTTAAAAAAAATAAATAAATAAAAAAAAAAATTTAAAAAAAAATGAAACAATAAACAGTCTGGCAACTTTTCGAAAAAAAACTATTTACAGGGTTTTAGAATCAGCTTGTTAACAAATCTTGTTTAAAATCCCCATAACGCTAAGAGAGTACCATGTCAATACATCAGTAAACTACACAAATATTTCCCTGAGATGGAAACACCTTGATCATCTCAGTTTCTGCAATTGCTTTGAGATTTTATCTTCTACTACGGTTATGCAAGAAATAACGATCATTCCAATTAATCTTTATTATTGGAACCACACTACCTCTATAATATACTTCACTCTTACTGTGTAAACCCGAAAGGAAAAACACTTGGAAGCAGCAGTGCTAGTAACTAAGTGGACTAATTTAGACTTTATTCTCGGAAGCCACTTAATAGCTACCTTGTGTGTAAAGTACCTCTCTCACCGTTGCCGGCTGATGCACTAGTTTTAATGGACAGCTTGTCTACGGGCAGAGTATGTGGCCGCCTGTGGCATACCGATACTCTGAAGTGGGGTAGAACCCAGATTTAAGTGGACATCGCTCGGTTATTCTGACCCTACCATCTGGGTTTGTTTACAACGTGGCAGCACATAAACGAGTGATCTGGAAACAAGTCTGGGTTTGTGGGGGGGAAAAGATAGGACAACTCATAGAGTGATGACGTCAACTACGCATAGACCAGTGACGTGTGAGTGAAGTCTGCAGTTAATGAGTGTGGGTGGTTGGGCGTTGGTCTTGTCTGCTTAGTTTATTGAAACTGTAGAACCAATGATGCTCCGTCGTGTGCACTTCACGACCCCGCCCGCAACGTCTGCTTCCTGTTCCGGTTTTGCCTGTCGTCTGGGAAAAGTCAGATGCCTATCAAGGTATCCTTGGAGGTCCATCTTTGTCTTAGTCAATCCCGGGGAGTGTAGAAGGAGAGGACCTAGACTGACACAATTTATCAAACAGCAGCTGAATGAAGAGCAAAATCAAAGCGCCGGTGCTGTGGTCTAATGGTTAGGCTCTTCGCCTATGACGCAGAGCACGTGATTTCGAGACCCGCATATGGCAGTTCGTTTGATCGAGTTTATCTCCGTTTTTCTGCTGGGACAATGTCCCTATCAGCCCGGGTTGCCCCTGACAGGCAGAGTAGTAGCAGCCTGTCCCTTATATGACCTTACAGTCTTGCAAGGGACGGTAAGCCAAAACCAAACCAAACTGAAATGAAAGTGCTAGGTAATTACAAGATAATAACCTGACTGCATGAATCGTTTCCAAGCTTTGCACAGGTGTTTGCTTCCGTTTGTCTCAACAGGGGTATATTTCTTTTCTGAATGGATTCAAATTTTATTTAATAAATTCTTTAAAAATAAGATCAATAAGAAACAACGAGGCGGCTAAATCAGGAACATCAAAAGCTTTACATAAGCATAAGGTCGAGGTTCGATTTTGCACCAAAGACCTTATCTATTGTTCACCTCTCTGTTTTGCACACATTTAGCTTAGTGACGTAAGAGAAAAATTAGCTTGCCACTATTGAATTGAGAAAAAATTCCGACTACGTTGCTTTGTCTTCTTATTTTTAGGGACCTTATTTAAAGAACCTTTAGACCAGTGCTATGGTGTCAGTGTTAGGCTCTTCGTCTGTCATGTGGAAGACCCCGGTTCGATCCCGAGCTCACACGATCTGGGATTTTTCTGCTGGGATTTTTTTCCGGGTTTGCCCTGAAAGGCCGGGTCGAAGTAGCCCGTCTCTTAAATGACCTTACAGTGTTGCAGGGGACGTAAAACTGGTGACCAAGCCAAATCAAACCAAAGAACCTTTAGAACGACGGAATTAATGAATCCAGGAAAATATACTTTTTTTTAGAGAAAAATTGGAACAAACCCCTTAGCCAACTTTGGGAAATTCACGGGGATGTTTCGGAAAATATCTACCAGAACCAGCGCCACGAATTTTTCACAACAGTATAATTAAGTATCCCACTCTTTCTGCTGGGGTCCACAAGCTGTCCTAAAAAAGGAGGTCGACATAGCTCACCTCTCAAAGGAACTTATCGTCAAGGTGCTTCCAAAATACCCTAAGTATGACTAAGTCTATTATATAATAAGCCCATTACGTAATTCCCCAAATCAAAGTGCATTACTTGGTATTACATTAAACTCAAAAGTCCCGGGCAGGTTTTTTTTAAATACAACAATTCCATACATTTTTACTTGAAACAAGAGTCGGGCCGAATCAGTTTCCCCATTATCGCAGACGTGCAAAAAATGAGTTAGGCCATATTGGAAGCACCATGACGCTTAAAGTAGTGTTACAAAGCCTGTAAAACAATCCCAAAAAAACAAACAGAGATGAGAGTGGGAAAAAAGGTTGGGTTTAGAGAAAGAAGGAGAAAGAGAGGGAAAGAGGAGATGGATGTAGACAGAGGTATTGATCATGAAAAGGAAGCAGACCGTGCGCCAAGCATGTCTGGAAGTCCAGGGTCTGGCGGTAAACCATGTTTTGTCTTGAGGGAAATGAATGTAGGGTTTTCTGTAAACTTGACACCGAGTACTTGAGGGCCATTTTGAGCGGATGGTAATTGGACTGTTCCTCTTTTCAGACTGCTTTTGTCAGAAGTGAGACAAAGACAGCCGTGGGTCGACTTGACCCTGTTGGTATTGGTTGGGAATGCTTCCAGATCCATGTTTTTTCATTCTTTGAGTTGCCAGTCAGGCGAGTTGCGGAGAGCGCAGAGTGACATTTGGAACTTTCCGAGACCAGCTTGTTTTCTCTAGACATTTATTTGTAAGACATATATTCGGGTCTCGAAATATTATGGTACTATTCTATAACAATTCATGTGCCCAATTTTGGACTGAATATTTTTTCTAATCCACTTTCTCTTGAATTGAGCACCATTTCTTGCCCATCCCTACCAGCTGATGGGGTATACGGATAGATTCTTTGCCGATGAAGCAGGGGAATGGCGTTCAAGGCCCACGCCACGCACGGTGTAAATCGAGTATCTCCGTCTCTCTGCTGGGAAGGAAGTAGAGCAAGAGAAAGAACGTGATACAGAGAGATAGATAGAGAGATAGAGAGAGAGAGAGAGAGAGAGAGAGAGAGAGAGAGAGAGAGAGGGAGAGAGAGAGAGGAAAGAACGATGCAGATAGAGCTATCGACTTTAAAATGAACTAGATAGTGTTTGACGGAGGAAAATAAATCAAAATATTTATGCTAATTCGACAGGGAGTAACTTTAATCGAATTACCCCGTCTCTCATAACAAAATGACTTCCCAGTGTTGGGAGGGGCGAAAAACCAAAACCAGTTAACCAATTATTTTCTTGTTACTGATGTTGAGAACATACAAACAGTAGTGAAATTTGTATACTCAATCAGATTAATATACTCTAGACATGTTTTATAGTAGATAAATGGGAATAATGTAGAACGTTCACTGTGGGAGAGATAAACAAACATCTCATTCACATTGAAAATCTACTATTTTCCCATTTACCACCACCATGAAACATGTATAAAATATTTGAATTCTGGTTGAGTATTGCAACTTCCACTACTGTTTGTATTTCAGCACGCGTTACAAACTCTTTTGAATCCTTCGGGATCCCAGATTGCAGTATCTCTGTTATAGGGCACTTACTTTCATCCTCGTTTTGATGTTGGGAACAAAATGTTTGGATTTCTTTCCGCAAGGAACACTATCTCTTCGCAATCTGGACCCGGCTGTACTCACCTTACAGTGAAATATCCTTGATCCCAATATCGAGTTCATTCATGAGAGTGTTTCAAGGCTCCACCTGAGTTAAGCAAACACAAACAAAAAGGAAGAAAAACAAAAAATATAACAGCTGCGTTTAAGAGGAACAAGTAAAACAAGACCGGGCCTGCAAAAATCGTTGGAACTTTGTCACCTCCCCAAAAGAGATGAGAGGAGAGACATAACCATTTTGGAAATTGAGTAATACTTAATATAGCGCTCGAAACAGGGTGGGCGGGTAAACACTCACACAATTTACTTGAGAGCCCTCGCTAAAAACACAACTCGTGGCGTTCATAAATATTGCGTGTTTTTCTAGTGGAGGCTTCTTCGGCGCAGACAGCCACCTGGAGGTTAGCTTTGGAGCGGGTATTTTTGGATTACATAAACGTGTGTTTGTTCGTGTGTGTGTGTTTGTCTCTGTGTGTGTGTTCGTGTGTGTGTGTGTGTGTGTGTGTGTGTGTGTGTATGTGTGTATCTGTGTGTGTTTTGTGTGTGTGTTTGTCTGTGTGTTGTGTACGTAGAGAGACAAGAACGAAAGCGGCTCTCCAACAGATGCTGCAATATGGAATCCTAAAGGATTCAAGAGAGGTCGCAACATCTGTATATATATATATATAGATCGTAGCAATCAAAGTTAGCACCTTAACCAAAATGCAATCAAAATAGACGGTAGCCTTTTTTATTATTAATGTGTGAATATTATATCGATTGCAATTTAGTTTAGTTTCGTCATTTTTATCGCTTATTTATAGGTGCACACTTTCGGATCCGTGCGTTTAGATTTGTTTGGGTGGTTGCATGTGTGTGTGAGTGTAAGCGTTAAAGTGTGTGTTTCTATGTGATAATGTGCTCATCTTTGAGAGTGAAATGCTCATACCAAGTAAAAACATGGTGAGTATTAAAACGAGAATCCAATTATTGTTTCAACGAATCAGTAAGTACAAATATAATAAATATTTTGAGTCAGCGCTCGAAGAAAGATCTAGACCTATACTTAAAGCGTAACTCTTTGATGTGAAGGCCTCCGTCAACGGTTAAAAACCTGTGGCAGTTTCACATCTGGAAGACGTAAAGAGGCCACGGTCCGTCTATTAATAAGGCTTAAGAGGGAAAGTTGGTTAGTATTACTTGTTGTATGGTGAGTGGTTTCCAACGAAAGCTCAGCTGATGTGTATGTTTGGTTTGGTTTGGTTACCAGTTTTACGTCCCTTGCAACACTGTAATGTCATTTAAGAGACGGGCTACTTCGACCCTGCCTGTCAGGGCCAACCCGGGCTGAGAGGGAAAAAATCCCAGCAGAAAAAAACAGATCGTCCGCGCACAAGGCGAAGAGCCTAACCATTACACCACAGCGCAGGTAATGCGTCTGTACAAACAGATGAGATGGGGCGAGCTTTTGAGAAACTTGGGAACCATGGTTTGAAAACAATGAAATTCTTCGGTTTGGTTTGGTGAACAGTTTTACGTCCCCTGCAACACTGTAACGTCATTTCTGATGGTCTACTTCGACCCTACCTGTCAGGGCTAACAAGGGATGAGAGGGGGAAAAATCCCAGCAGAAAAACGCAGATCGTCCGCGACCTGGTTCGAACTCGGGTCATCCGCATGATAGGTGCAGAGCCTAACCACTACACCACCGCGCCGGTTAAAATTCTTTGATTCTGGTCTTGTTATTGTGTTGAAGCCGTTCATTATACTCATAGGTTGATGCGGTCGTTCAAAGGAAAATCGATCGTCCGTTTGGTTTGGTTACCAGTTTTACGTCCACTGCAACACTGTAAGGTCATTTAAGAGACGGCCACTTCGACCCTGCCTGTCAGGGCCAACCCGGGCTGAGATGAAAAATCCTAGTAGAAAAAAACCAGATCCTCTGCGCTCGGGACCGATCCAGGGTCTTCCGCATGACAGGCCAGGAGCCTAACCATAACACCACAGTGCCGGAGATCGCCCGTTATAGAATTACCTATAAGATTGCAGTGTTATGTCATAAGTGTGTCAACAAACAAGCCCCATCATACCTAAGTTATCTCATCCAGATTTATGTTCCATCTAGATCGTTGAGATCAGAAGATCAGCATCTTTTAAGAGTTCCTAGAAAAGGATGTAAAAAAATTGGCAGAAAGATCATTTTCCCACCTTGCTCCATCTGTTTGGAACTCCCTGCCCGGGCCCTTAAGGTATA
>JAUKPP010285144.1:0-10463 GCA_032273245.1 Phyllaplysia taylori
GCGAAGTGCTGCTGTCGCAGCACGCAAATGGCAACCCTTAGGGAAGCTTAAGCCTGATTGAGTGCTTAAGTAAAAAAACAAAACAAGAAGAGGCTAAAACAGCTAAGGCTGGCGCCTCTATAAATAACCCACTCCTTACCACCAGGTTGACAAGCCAAGTGGAGGATGCCGACTACATTACTCTACAGCACAGAGGCAGCCTGTCAAGGGCGGCGATAGATTCCGAGACAGATGTTTCTGACGAGGAGGAGGACGACGATGATGAAGAAGAGAGTGATGGTGATGATGCCTCAGTGGAAGAGTCGGACGAAGACCCACAGAAAGTTGGGGCTGGTCAGTCTAGCAGCTGGATGTCTTGGTGCGCTGTTTTGTGACCATTTGATGACCTTGAACTTACTTACATCGCTGATCCCTGACACTTGTTCTTTTTCAGCTTAGATTTTGAATAGAATAGCCATGCATTTATATCAGAAGATATTGTACCAGATGTGAATAAAGGTGGTGACTTTTTTTTTCAGAGATTTTATGGCATGTCCTGTTGGAGATTGATCTCAACGATAAAAGTTTCATCTCTAAAATCCTTTTAGTTTTGCAAGCCAAGCAGAACTTGTTAAATGGTGTAGCTGTGAAATTATGTAGAAAATGTGATGAGGTTGAGTTTGCAACTGCTGCTCAGATGCAAGAGCTATGATTTAGTTGTTCTCTATTAAATTCATCTGGGAGTGCCTATTCAGGCTTCCAAAGGCCTCAATAAGCAAAACCCTGATCTGGAAGTTTATTCAGTTCAGGCTGCTTCTTTGTTTTAGCAGAATATCATCATATGTATTGGTATTCATTTGTTATTTTAACATTAAAACTTGATGTAATGATCTAGGATGTTGAATGAGAAATTCTTCTTTATTATCACGGGTTAACCATTTCACCAATATAGCCTTGTTCCATAGAATGCTTTCTCTCCATATTAAAAAGGAAAGAACTCGGTGGAAATTCTATGCTGTGTCACTAGAACATACTGGCGCTGTGGTGTAATACTTAGCCTCTTCGCCTGTCATGGGGAAGACCCGAGTTTGATCCTGGTCATGTAATATCTGGGGTTTTTTGTGCTGGGATTTTTTCCCTCTCAGGCCGGGTTGGCCCTAATAGGTAGGGTCGGAGTAGCCCATCTCTTAAATAACCTTTTAGGTATGTGAAACTTGGTAACCAAAACCCCTAAAACAATAGAACATCATGTGACAAACCACATCAAAATCAGCGACGATGGACAACTGCAGTGGGCAGGCATCAACAACAACAACAATGCACGGTGACCACCGTAGCAAAATGATTAATTGGCATCGCATGTAGCTAGATATAGTTCGAGTCTAGAATCTAGGCCACCCCGGCGAAAACCCCCACATGATTACAACACACAATTAAAAAACAGCAATGTAGATTTACAATAATAGTTTTATTCCTTCATGAGGTCTTTCCATCTTATCTCTGCCATATAAATGTCTGTTTTAGCAGAACGTGCCCGTGTAGTGTATGGACTGTTTTAATGAGAAGACTACCGTACTGTTTTGTCAATTACTATTTTTTGTGTGTGTATTTCCTCAGTTTGTACACCCCCCCCCCCCCTCCACCCTCTTAATTTTTTTTCTTCCTAGTGACTCGCCCCACAGCCTCATTGTCCAAAATATAAACTGTTACCACTGTTACCTATGTGATGTTCTTGTCAAATGTTTAGTGATTGACTGAACTCTTTTTTCTCTCTGCGTCATCCAGCTTGATCTCAAGGGTGGAGTTGGTAGTCTAGTTGTTAGGCTGTCGGACTTGTAATCGGAAGGTTGTGGATTCGAGTCCCAGCTTGGGCCTGTTGTTGTGTCATAGGATGCCTCCCAGGAAGTTGAGAAGGTATCTGAATGATTTGGTCTGCTCGGGTAATAATGATTGTAAAGTGCATAGATCTTGCTTTCGGGCGGGAATGCACTATAAATGCAATCTATTATTAAATGCAATCGATTTACTGGAATTTCTTTAATTTGCAGTGCAGCGCAACTGATTTGCAGTTTGTAAACTTACATATATTTGTTACTGTAATTTACTTATCTTCTAAGGCTGTAATTTTTCCAAACATTTTTTTTCTGCGTTTAAGTTAACTTTGGTATCAATTAGTGTGTGTGTGTTTGTCTGTTTGCATGCGTTTATAGATGTTTGAAGATTTTATTTTCAACGAGTTTGGTTTATTTCTTGTCAGTTTTATAAAGTGGATCATCATGCTCTATTTTATCACCACCTGTATTTGTCATTGTCAGTCATGTGAAGGAAAATCTATACATCAATCTATACATATATATCTACACATAGTTATATAGTCTGCTTCATTTTGTTCTATGCAGCCAAACTTTTGCAAAGTTGATTGATATTGCATCATTGCCATTACAAGCGCTTCCATGATTACCAGTATTCATCAAGGCATCTAGTCCTGGTGCACTGGAACGTTTTTTATTTGTTCTTGTTGTATGTTGTCCATACCACCACGGAGTACGATAGCATTTACTTTACATGCCAGTTTTTCTTGTTGTCAACGCTGCCTTGTTACTTTGTACAGTAGAGCATGACTATAGCGGGACTTTTGGTTCCGGAAGAAAAATCCTGCTGTAAGCGACTTTTCACTATGTGCAAAGGGGAATTACCGGTACTGAAAAACTTCTAAAGATCCAGATGATTACCTCCCGTCCATATCAATTCTATCTCGATGTATCAACCAATAAAATTAAGATGACCCTTAAGTTTTGAGATAGACTGCCTTCGGTTCAATATTGTTGGGTTTTTTTACGCGTCTCGGCACGCCATCTCTCTCTGCCGCTCATCACTGGACTGGCCAATCACAACACGGCACCACTGACTGCCTGTTTGAAACCCGCCTACATCTCTCCATCCCCACATTCCCTTCCCCCTCTGGTAGAGCTTGCTCGATCTCTCTCCCGCTGTATCCGAGTTCGGGCCTTTCCTTGTCCCGCTAAACCTGAGCACAGGTAATTGAGTTTACATAGGAAAAATAAAGGAGGATTCCTGTAAGATCTCGCTGAAGCGGGTCCCACTATACTCATGTTCTACTGTACATGTAGGCTTAATATTTTTACATACCAGGACTTAACCAGGGGTAGGACCGGTGGGGGGACATTTTCCTTTTTCTAAATGTGGCTCATGTTGACACAGTTGACACTACAAGTAAGTCTTGGATATTCACTTGAATCTGTCTTTCCCGCATTATTTTCAACTTAGCCTTTGTAGGACTTGCATGTCTGTGATCATATCACGCATAGACTACCACACCAAACAGTACCGACGCTGTGGTGTAATGGTTAGGCTCTTCGCCGTGCATGCGGAAGACCCCGGTTCGATCCCCAATCGCGGACGATCTGAGTTTTTTTCTGCTGGGATTTTTTCCCTCTCAGCCCGGGTTGACCCTGACAGGCAGGGTCGAAGTAGCCCATCTCTTAAATGACCTTACAGTGTTGCAGGGGACGTAAAACTGGTACCCGTAACGAAAACCAAAAAAACAAACACCAAACAGCGGGTGGTTATTTTTATTATATTATACATGTGTATCACAATGTAACATGGAGTATCCCGGATTGGGTTTTGAGAAATTTGGCAAGTCTTTGCATGACGTGTTGCAAAATCTTTGCATTCAACTCAAGTGCTTACTGTAGCAATTTAATAAAAACTAAAGAATGTTCTGTTTCTATATATCTAGCAACAAATCCATACATTAGCATCAATGACCAAGCAACATATCGTTGCTGCAGAACTCTAAACAGCTAACTTAAAATTTGGTGAAATTGGCACCATGTAACTCATTCAATACATAATTTTCGGACAGATTGCTCCTTCCAAAGAGTCGTAGCAGTATTGGATTCTAACAGCTAAAACATGTGCACATAGTAAACTTGATTTAAATTTTTTTTCACTCTCCTTAACAATTTGCAAAAACCGAATTAGCTGTTTAAAGTTCTGCAGTGAAGATATGCAGCCTGATCCCAATTTAACACATCAATATGACTAATATGAGTAAATTTATTTGATTTCAGTCAGTTGACCGGCGCTGTGGTGTAATGGTTAGGCTCTTCGCCTGTGTCATGCGGAAGACCCCGGTTCAATCCCTGATCACGGACGACCTGGGTTTTTTCTGCTGGGATTTTTTTCCCTCTCAGCCCGGGTTGGCCCTGACAGGGAGGGTCGAAGTAGCCTGTCTCTTAAATGACCTTACAGTGTTGCAGGGGACGTAAAACTGGTAACCAAACCAAAGCAATCAGTCAGTTGTTGAGGTGTTGGTTTATATTTTTTGTCGTTGTCATTTTAATGTTGATCATTTTACCATGTAACATGATGCTTTTGATGTGTATTACTATGATTATGACTGAGCCTTATACCCTTTTTGTTGTTATTTTAATACAGATGCTACCATGCATTGTGATACGTTTATTTGTACAGTGAGAAAATAATCACACGCCAAAACCTCAATAAACCATACCATATTTTGAATGATGAATGTTAGAACTTGTATGGTCCTCAAGAAATGACGAATAGTAGTGAAACACATGTGTATAAAAGTGGATAATGTGGGATGGGCAAATTTACGACAGGACTCCTGTCTTCTTCAGACCCATGAAAATGTAAATTTTACGGCTGTAGATTATTAACATTTTCATCTGCCTGAAGAAGACAGGGGTCCTGTCGTAAATTTGCCCACCTCACATTAGTCACTTTTATATATAATATATGTATTTCACAATTTGTCATTTCTTGAGGATCATGCAAGTTCTTCATTCATCATTCAAAATATGGTCTATGGTTTATTGAGGTTGTGGTGTGTGATTATTTTCTCTATGTGTTTCTATACCCCTATCACCACCCTGTTTGAATCCGATTGGATGCCTCACAACACCATCTTCCTTGGAAAGCCACTCATCTCCTTATCCACATTTATACCGTGAAACTTTGGTATAACAAGATTGTTGGGACCATCCCACTGTTCTCATTATATCTGAGGTTTTTAGACAAAGACAAAGGATCGAGTTTTTATTTGCTCTCATTACACCTTTGCTCACTATAAATATTCAAGTTCCACTGTACTAATGTCAATACAGTGGAACAGAACCCTCATATCTTGATGTCTGTTAACTCGACATTCGGCTTAAGATTTGGAATTCCCAACTTTTTCTTTATTTACTACGCCGACGTCCCTTAAGTCGACTTTGTCTTTGCTCTACGTGATTTCAATAGTCCCAGCAGTGTCGACTTATGTGGGTTCTACGGTACCTGTAACTTCAGTGGTTTATTCTTTTGGTTGTTATTGTAGCTTGAGTCTTTAATTGTAAAAAGTATACAAAAGATTGACTGCAATAAACTACTCTCACAAATGACAAAGCAAAACATCTTTGATCTCCTTGGTCCGATCTGTAATTTGTTTTGTTGAGACTTTGTGGTGCTATCAATTCCCAAGGATAATTTCAGTGCCAGGAAGTAGATTGCGACAATAATAATAAGACTGGAGCCCTACTTACATTACATGCTGCAGCAAATATTATAGTGAAACTCAGATGTATATGAGATCGCTTGGACCAGTCCAGTCTCCTCATTACATCAGAAGTCTCGTTTGGCTTGTTTGCTGGATTTACGTCCCTTGCAACACTGTAAGGTCATTTAAGAGACTGGCTACTTTGACCCAGCTTGTCAGGGCCTACCTGGGCTGAGAGTGAGAGGGAAAAATCACGGTAGAGAAACCTGCATATCGTCTGCGACCGGTATCAGACTCAGGTCCTTGGCATGACAGGCGAAGCCGAAGAGCCTAACCATTACACCACAGCGCAGGTCATTAGATCTGAGGTGTTCTAATAAAGACAAAGGACAGGGATGTTCAGCCTGATCAAAATTGAATTTTTTTCTTTTATGGTCATTTGTAGTACTCTTATGAGTCCTGATCTACATTACAGCCCGTCAATAGTAGGATGGGATTTATTAAGCCAGTTCAAAACGAAAAACCTTTTGTTGCTCTAGACACATATGATTTAAAACACTGATTCCGAAAACGAAATGAGGTTTTTAGCTCTGCAATAAATAGGCCTTTAATTTACAACTTGTGTAATAACAAATTTGAGAAATGTTGGAAAAATAAGTCTCGCGTGGCACTCAGTGACAGTGGCAGCAAGTTTGAGGGATTCGGCATGCCATTCTGTCTACACCAAACCTGATCGAGTCGATAACATACGCGCGCGCGTCCAAACAGACACACATTTCCCTCTATTAAATCTGACACCAGAGGAGAAAGATACGACTTTAAAAAAAAGGATCATCTCCTCATTCCTCATCCTTTGTTCGCGGAAATAACATCAAGGGGACGTAACAAAAATATAAAATATCAATTCAATTTTTGATAAAAGTTATTTCCCTTTGCTAGTGACAAACTGCGTGGCCTGTGTTTAGAACTTTTTGAAGAAAAAAAATGCTGGTTCCTTGGGATGCGGGTTTGTGGAAGGGGCTTCTTCTAAGATTCAAAGTGGTTGAGCGTGGATTGGGAGCTGACAGGGGGTTCTTTTGATGGAATGATAAAATGGTCTCAATTGTTGTAGAGGTCGGGGATGTAGGGAAACTGACATGAGGAGATTTTTTTCTTTTGTGCCTTGTTTTACTTGAAGAAGTCTGTCACTTTCGATTGCCTTCTTGGTCCTTCTTTGTGCTGAATCAACGCTGAATACACTTTGCTGAGGCAATCATCGTCAGTAATGCCCTTTTGAAGAAAGTAAGTTTCCACTTTCTCCAGCGCTTTCATCGCCTCTTGTTCTTTCACTGGTGGCAGCTCTTGTCCTTGATCGTCATTCTCTTCATCACTGCTGATCCCTTGCTCTTGTGCGAAGACAGCTCGGTCTACCTCGTTGACATTCTCTGTTGAGTTTGGCGATGTCTCTGCGCCGATGTCAAGCTCTTCAATTTCTGTAGATATCGAGGCTCTCACTCCGTACTCTTCGTACAGTCGTTCTAAAAGACCAATCGGTGGCTTGTCCACTTGACTTTCCTCCTCTTCAGATTCACGGTGACGAAAGCCAGCCTTCTGGAAACAGTTGCAAATTGTTGTCGTGTGCACCCTGTCCCAACTTTTCTTCAAGAGCCGAACAGCATCAAGTAGGGAGAGCGTGAAATGCTCGAACAGATTGCCGGCCTCGATGTGGTCCGTCAAGAGTTTGAGGAGAGCGATCCGATAGCGGCACTTGAAGTTTGTGACAATGCCCAAGTCATGTGGTCTTGACTTAGATGTAGCGTTGGGCGGTAAAAAGAAAAGTTCCGTAGCTTTCAGGTTTTGCACTTTGGAATGGCAAGTGCTGCTGTCAACCACTAACAAAACTTTTCTGCCTTGAATGTTCATCTTCTTGTCAAACTCCAGCAGCCACTCTGTGAAAAGTGCCCCCGTCATCCAAGCATTAACGTTAGCCTCATAGCGGACAGGTAACTTTCTCAGACCTTTGAAGCATCGTGGGGTTTTGAATCTGCCGATGACGAAAAGAGGCCATTTACAACTCCCATCCATGTTCGTGCAACACAAGACGGTGACTCTGTCCTTCGCGGTCTCGGTTCCATGACAGTTATGTCCCTTGAAGCGCAGAGTTTTGTCTGGCAGAAGACGCCAAAATAAGTCGGTTTCGTCTGCACTGAATACATCGCGTGGGTGATATTTTGCTACTCTGTGTGTTAGGCCTCTGTCCGTCTGGTCACGCGTTTCAACTACCGGTACGTTGAGGAGAGATGATGAGCTTTCCCCGCATTTCTTGAAAGAAATGTTGTGTCTCTTCTTAAATCGCGACAGCCATCCATCGTTGCACACCCAGTTTGCCTTGCCCAGCTCGGCTGCTATGGCAGTAGCTTTCCTTTTCATGATAGAGTGGCCGAGTGTGACTTTATTGGCTCTCATTTCACAGAACCACTTCAGCAGTTCCCTTTCCACGTCGTCATGTTGGGCGTAACGGGCTCTCTTCATCTCCACATCCAACTGTCCACTGTGAAACTGCTCTCGATATCGGTCCTTGTTTTTCATGATCACCGACACTGTGTTGGCCGAAATTCCGAAATCCGCCGCCACCACTCTCTGTTTCTTCCCGCTTTCAACAGCATCGATGAGTTCAATCTTTCTCTTGGTTGAGAGGACGACGCATTTTCTTCCAGTTGCGGACATCTTTCTCGTGTGTGTGTAGATCTAGTGTACCGGTATCGGATACCGTCCTCCTATCGGTAGACCTAGAACTGGTGCAGAATTAACCAAAAACTGACTTCCAACGCAGTACGGTTTGCGTGTTGCTGTGAGGGTGGAATGGACAAACTAACCTCTGAATGGCCGACGAGACTACGAGTGCGAGTGCAGAACGAGCGTTTGTTGACCCACAGTCTGTGTGTTGACCTGATTCCACGAGCTGTGAACAACGACGGTTAACACAGCGAAACGAGTCGAGTTTAGTCGAGCAGTCTCATTTGAACAACGAGAAACAACAATAGAAGTATCGATACTCTACTCGTCTATTTAGCCCCTCTTTTCAAATACTCGAACACTTAATCGAGTAGATTATTTTTCCATGGGATTTGCAACGTTGTTAATTTGTTTCCACC
The DNA here is from genome assembly GCA_032273245.1 of Phyllaplysia taylori. Classification (NCBI taxonomy): domain Eukaryota; kingdom Metazoa; phylum Mollusca; class Gastropoda; order Aplysiida; family Aplysiidae; genus Phyllaplysia; species Phyllaplysia taylori. The sequence continues at coordinate 8,641 of JAUKPP010285144.1, forward strand.
TGCACATAGTACAAACGAACCTGCCCATAGCGGTCATCAAAGATCACAGAGAAAGGTTGCCGTTATAGGCAGATGGCCGCTTTCAAGAGAACTTGTTTATGAAAATTTGCCTTTACGTTGTAGTAGCCGACAATGCAGGCCTATGGAGATGATAGATTATTTTTCGCATAGCGCTGCTTTAACAAGTGACGTGCTAGTGTTAGTACGTGTATTCTAGTTTTTCATCTTAGGGCCTACGAAAGGTAGGCATAAAACCTAAAAATACGTCACTTAAACTTAAAGCTTAGCACTTACTGAAGCAGTGCCAATATGAAAACTTAAATATCGATACTGATCTAAGATGTTTTCAATCAATACGATACACTTATAAAAGTATCGAATAAATATCGAAATTTCGATACGATGCCCAACACTTCGACCCACTCTTCCCCCGTTCTAACAAAGCGAACACTGTGTGTGTCAGTGTAGTCCTATGTGTGTGGCGTGTAGTGTAGCCTCTCTCTGACTCTCGTGTAGAGTGAAGAGAGGCTTGTCGATGGGCGCCCACCAGCTGCTGTGCTTCTGCGTCATAACGTTGCTTGCTGTGCTGTACGCCCGCACGCAAAACATCAATTCAGCCGTTGCATCGGCCTAGTTCTAGCGGGAGGGAAAATGTTATTCTGCACATCATTTCAAGCGTCTAAACACATGTCAGATATATTTATAAAATATCAGGCCTATAATTGCTATATATACATGTAGATCTAAATAACTATATATATAATGAATACAGACGAGAAGTCGGGCCGGGGCAGGGTGGTACGGCACTACGCGGTCGACAGGGATCTAGACTAGAGATCTCTACATGCATTCTCCTCCTCCTCCTCCTCCTTCTCCTCCTCCTTCTCCTTCTTCTTCTTCTTCTTTTTCTTCTCCTTTTTTTCTTCTTCTTCTCCTCCCTTTTCTTCTTCTTCTCCTCCCTTTTCTTCTTCTCCTCCCTTTTCTTCTTCTTCTTGTTTTTCTTTTTCTTCTCCTCCTTCTTCTTCTTCTTCTCCCCCCCCTCCTCCTCCTCTTCCCCCTCCCCCCCCCCTCCTCCTCTTCTTCTTCTTCTTTTTCTCCTTCTCCTCCTCCTCCTCCTTTTTCTTCTTCTTCTTCTTCTTCTTCTTCTTCTTTTTCTTCTTCTTCTTCTTCTCCCCCTCCTCCTCCTACTTCTTCTTCTTCTTTTTCTTCTTTCTTCTTCTTCTTCTTCTTTTTCTTCTTCTTCTTCTTCTTCTTCTTTTTCTTCTTCGTCGTCGTCGTCTCAACGCATTCAGCGTTTGAATGTCTGATCGTCTCTAGTCCTTCACCCTCGTCACCCACTTGCCAAGTCCCTTGTCCTAACTTTATCCCCACAAACACAACAATAAATCACGAAATACCCACCCACCATTCAATTTCAACAAACACAGTCCGTCAACTGTCAGCAATGTACCATGATCACCTATGGCCCTATTGTCCGACATTGACACTGAAGACAACAATAACCCCTGGTGAAGTACAAATGAATTCTGGCCTGCTCTAATTCTAGGTCAGTGACCTCATCGGTAGCATAGGTCTATGTCCCCCCAGGTCTATGTTCCCCCAGGTCTATGTTCCCCCGGGTCTATGTTCCCCCAGGTCTATGTTCCCCCGGGTCTATGTTCCCCCAGGTCTATGTTATGTTCCCCCGGGTCTATGTTCCCCCAGGTCTATGTTCCCCCGGGTCTATGTTCCCCCAGGTCTATGTTCCCCCACCGGCGCGGTGGTGTAATGGTTAGGCGCTTCGCCTATCACGCAGAGGACGTGAGTTCGAGGCCCGCGTGGGG
>JAUKPP010285155.1:0-10463 GCA_032273245.1 Phyllaplysia taylori
TCCACTTCTCCCCCCTTCTCGTCCCCCCTCAATAATCAGTTTCCTGTGAGCAAACCTCGCCGCTGACCGCCCAGCCACAGCGCGATGTTGACCACTACCCACAATGCTCTTGTTCCAGATTAGTCCTGGCAGCCAGCACAGTTTCCATGGCCTTTGTCCCTGTGATGAACGGACCTCCCTGCGCCTGGTATATAATATTACACTCGGTGTAAATCTGTAAATGCCACGGTCGATATTTAGTGACCTATTTATTGAGACACCAGCTTCGTTGGCTGATTTAGCCACCACAGTCGATAGTTGGGCTGTTTAAACTCCAGCTTAGAAAAATAACTTGCAAGTTGAGGGACTTAACGCACAGGAAAAGTAGTATTTTGTATGAGTCCTGGTTTGAATCAAGCCATATCGGAGATTGACGTAAAAGTCGGAGGTCCAGCCTCGGAAATGACCTTACAGTGCTGTATGGGTGTTAAACCAAAACAAAACAAAACAAAACAAAACAAAATCAAGCATTCGCACCAAATTTGATCTAGTTCAGTTTTGCAAATCATGGTGTTACCTCACTGAAAATGTCAATGTTTCATGCGCACTTCAAGCACAACGCCACAGCTTCTCGAGTGCAATCCCCTCTGTTTCTATTCGAGAGCCCGTCTGGATCAAGTTGATACACGCCCTAACTAGGCTTGTATCAACCTAAAATATCACCTCGCCGCTGGAGAACAAAGCCAAGAATCTGTGGTTCTGTGTAAATCTAGGAGCAGCGCGGCTGATAAATTAGCACCCTGGACTTGTCAGTTTTCTTGTCATGATGAGCAAAACTCGAGCAAATGACACGCCTCGTCGTGAGCGAATCTGTCAGATCAAGTCACAGGCCCTGAGAGTGTGACATTTCACACCCTCTAATACCTCCACGCGCTATGTCAGCCCAGGGAAATGATTAAACCTTTATGGAAATCTCGAGAAATATCGCGGCATTTGGCTGATTTCTGCGACGTAATAACGGTGGCTTAGGTGTCGGGGGTCAGGAGTCTATCTCAGGTGGTCAGTCGATAGACTATGATGCTGAAGATCAGGGGTCAGAACCCTGCGACAGGGTGAACGCACTAAATTTTAATGTGGCTGAAAGGAAGAAAAGAAAAAAACAAAGAGAATAGAAGCAAACGAAGTTTTAAAAAGGGCAATAGCGCCGAAACTATAAGGCTCAACAGGGCGTAATACTATAACAATTAGAATAATCTCTCGCTCACTACCCCCTCTCTCTCTCTCTCTCTCTCTCTCTCTCTCTCTCTCTCTCTCTCTCTCTCTGTCTGTCTCTCTCTCTATCTATCTCTCCCTCTCTCTCCCTACTTCTCCTATTGACTACCCATATTTCCCTTTGTCCCTCTCCGCACTTGTCGGCCCCAACATCCCTACGTCACTTCCTCATTATACCCACTTCTTGTTACAGCCACTTATCCTTCTTTCTATCCATTTCTTTCCTGCTCTCTATCAACATTCTTCGTATTCTTTTCTTGTATCTTTTTCTTTCTTTCCAAAAATTTCTTCCTCTCTGTCTATACTTAATGGAAAAATAATAATAATAGATTGCATATAGCGCATTTCCCCGCTCGAAGGCAGACTCTATGCACTTTACAATAAATTATTACCCAGCAGACCAAATCATTCAGAAACCTTTTCAACTTCCTGGGAAGTAAACAGTGCAAGCTGCCATTTTACAGGCGCTATAGCACTAACATAGGGACAAGATCATTCGCTGTCTATAGCCGGGTAGCCATTAACACCTGGTTAAAATGAAAATTCGTATACAGTGCATTTCTCAAGGACACAGCGACAGGCCCTAGTTGGAATTTGAACCCGCAATCTTCCGGTTAAGAGTCCGGCAGCCTGACCACTAGACTACCGAGGCTACTTCATCTCTCTGGTCTGTTGTCTCATTTCCGTGTGAGAAGGACCTCATCTCAATAGCAAGGCCTTTAAGCCTTGTGACTTAGCCTAGTAAAACCCCCATCTAGACACCAGCAGGCGAGTCCGACTAGGTGAGGCAGCTTTGCTTTTCTTGGGTTGTTGTTGTTGTTTTTTTCCTTTTTTTTGTTGCCTTTTTTCCCTGTGCCAATGTTCTACTCTAAAGACCCCGGTTGGCGAATAAATAATTCATGAGTTAGTGAGTAGGATACCAAACACTTAAAGACATTTTGTAGTTGGTAGTGCTATTGTTATTTGTACGTTGGACGGACGTAGTGATTGTAAGTGGGTTTTGTTTTATCATCATGCACTCAATCGTTAGAATATTATAACGCTTTATTGTTATGTCTTCATCCCTCTGCTCCTTTGAGTCCAGGCACAACCTCTGTCCCATCCTCTAGTGAGACGACCATTTATTTATCGGAACCAATATGGTTTTGTCCTCCAAATTTCATACAACCAGTCTCGTTTGTTGGTGACATTTTAACTAGGTGAAGAAAGGGAGATGTACCAACAAGTGGAACTGAAAGTTAAATATGATTTTGGATTGGTTTTGCTCTAACGTCTCTTGCAATACTGTAAGGTCATTTAAGGGATGGGCTGCTTCGTCTCTGCCTGCCAAGGTCAACCCGGGCTGAGAGGGACATTGTCCCATAAAAAAAGAAAGGAGATAAACTCGATCAAAATCGAACTCACGTCCTGTGCGTGATCAGCAAAGAGCCTAACCATCACAACACAGCGCTGGTAGCCATCAGGTGTTACAGCCTAGTACATGTATTCGAAATAAATATGCCCTGGAGACACAGCTGTTGTTACATTTACACGTATTTTCATCGCTACCGTCCATCTATACTATAAAAGGTCAGGAGAGTTTTTATAGACTGGCCTGGTTTATACCATAGTTTACACTGAAATATAAAAATTCTTTATTTAGTTTTTACATCCGCTATATCAAAGATCATTCACTGGTCAGAAGTTAAGTACTTGTCGGCTCTATCTTTGTCTTTTATTCCAATCAAACCTGTTGTTGTTGTTGCTGCTGCTGCTGGTGGTGTTTTTTGCTGTCGTTCCTATTGCGTTGCTGTTGTTGTTGTAAAGATGGCCAGGTGACAATCAATCGCTTATAACCTCGCCAAAGTGCGATAACAAAGCTGATAGATGTAGTTTCTAGCTGATATCTTACACTTTGTACCATCTATGTCGCTAATGGAAGTCTGTCGTGTGAATGCGGGCTCAGGTTGCTGGAAAGCATTTCCATCAACACAGTCTGGACAGCCATTAGACCTGTTTTAGAAAAATCCATGTAAAGAGCATATCAAATGCGAAAACTTTCAGTCGCAAAATGAAAACTATTTTATACAACACACTAGTTTGTGAATAATATTTATTTTTTGTGTATGCTCCAAGCCCATAAGTCAAAAACTTAGTGCGCATTAATTTTTCAAGTCATTAATATGCATCAGTTTAACGGAAGGGAAGGTGAAAAAAGACGCCAATTGCATAAATTATACGTTATAACTCATTACGACTGTTAATGAAATATTTTAGCGTGAAAACGTTCAACAACAGCTGAGAGAGGTGAGTCGTACATCATGTGGGAGGGGGAATTCGAAAGCGGAAGTCGTGTTGGGCAGTTATGGCGTCGTAGCCTTGCACTAACTGATCCTCTACTCAATCTCCGTGTAACTTTTAGTCGAGGGCAAATTCGAAGTACTTCCAGGGCAGCTTTGTTCATATTTGCTTTAAGACAGTTCATGGGGTTTATGCTTTTGAACAAATGTTTTACGTTTTAATGATGAGATGTTTATTGCTGATTTTTTTATGTGGAAAATTACAGGCTGTCGTTCGCATATTCTCATACCAGGTAGACAGAGATAAAGAGAGAGAGAGAGAAGAAGAAGAGCGAGAGAGAAGAGAAAGGAAGAAAGACGGGACGGGAGAGAGGGAGAGAAATGGAGAGAAAGGGCTTAGGAAGGGAGAGACAGTGCGTAGGAAGATAGAGAGAGAAGGAGAGAAGGCGAAGGAAAGGAAAATGTCAGGAGAGGAAGAGAGAGAAAGGGAAAAGGAAAAAAGATGGGAAGAGAGAGAGAGTGTGAGAGAGAGTGAGAGAGAGAGAGAATGAGTGAGAAAGAGAGAGAGAGAGAGACATAGAGAGACGGACAAAATGAGCCTTGCTATGACATCTGATCTCTGTCCGCCTCCTCATCATCTCGCCGTGCTCTAGCCAAACTGATGGCTTTGTCCTCATCCATCATGAACATCTCATCTTATTACGCCATTTTTGAGCCGCTAATGGAAAACCTGCTTGTTTATGAGAATTTGCTTGATGTCTTGTTTATTTATGTGTTTATCCATCAGCCTCATTGTTTGCTTTGCATAGCTTTGCTTGTTTATTTGTTTACTTGTTTTTTGGCCGATATAACCTTGGGTTGGTTTGGTTTGGTTTTAACGCCTCGTGCAACAATGTAAGGTCATTTACAAGGCAGGACCTCCAAATGTTACATCCATCTCCAATAGGATGGGGGTCGCACTATGAAAACTCTGAAAAATCCTAGTGAACCTTCCCGGATTCAAACCCGGGACCTCCTCATCTTTAAGCGGACGCACTAGCGCTTGGCCATCGACACCCAGACTAAAGAATAAGAACAATATTCTGTAACTTTCAAAAGGAAATTTTAGTTTCGTTACCAGTTTTACTTCTTTTGCAACAATGTAAGTTCAGTTAAGAGACGGGCTATTTCGACCCTGTCCTTGGGGCCAACCCGGGCTTTAAGGGATAAGTCTCAGCAGAAGAACACAAATCATTGGCTCGGGTGTCCTGCATTACAGGCGAAGGGTCTAACCATTACACCACAGACGCGGGTCCAAAAAGAATTCAATGCACAGTACACTGACAGCAAACAAAGATACTCGCCCGTTGTCTGTGGTGTAATGGTTAAGCTCTTCGCTTATTGCTCAGAGTGCGGGAGTTCGATCACAACTTTGGACGGCCCTCTTCGTCCATCTGTGAGTATGTTTTTTGTCTTGGTCGTAGACATATTTCTACGTCCGCACACACTCACAAAGACACACAAACAGACACAGAAACACACAAGCTCGTAAGTAGTTGAGTACATCCGTGAAGAAAGCACTACTTCATCACGAATCATTTCGGACGTTTACCTTTGTTCAAGGACAGACCACAATGATATACGGCAAGTCACTCACGTGGGGGTGGGGGGGGGGGGTGGTCATATTTATTGCTCTCTTCACAGGGTTATTGCAAGCCACACCAAAGATTGCTATAAATACTAGAGCACGCGCCTCCATGTCATAAAGTAGTGGACTCTCATAATGAACTATCTCCTGAACCCGACAATGACCTGTGCAGTTTGGCGCGGTGCGTGGGGGTCAAAAGTAGAGTCCAGTGGCTTGCACAAAGCTAGTCGTAAGTATTTTCGACTAAGTGTTCCGTTCCATAATCGGCAATACTCACATTAGCTCACAGAATCACGTGCTGGCGGGGTGAGATAAGTTGAAAATGTCTCACGTATCGAAATTACGCTTTTATGGAATGGAGCATTTAGTAAAAAGAAATACGGCCGATTAGCATTGTGCATCGCACTCCAAGTGCCTATAACGAAACTCAGGAGTAAAGAAAGTCAACTTTTACCTAGCTCCTACATTCACTTAAGTTAAGCTATTTTCCCTGCGTTTCCTTTCCTGGTGGCAGGTCGGATAAAAACAGATACAATTTGACGCCTCCAGAGGCCTAATGAGTATCTACCTAATGGGGGCGCCTTTGGAATCCCGATCTAACCTAACATCAGAGTGGGAATATCTGTTAATTTAGCGCAAAGCAATACTTAAATGAATAAAGATTAAGCTGTCTTCCCGCCTATTTTTAAAAAAATTATTGTTTAGGAGTTTCTATCTTTAACTGCCTTTGAGTCATTTCCACTCAGAATCGATTTAAAAAAAATATCCCTGTTGGCAGATAGAGAAAAAAAAGTTATGCATGTAAACAGACATCAGCTTCTTTGGCCGTTGTTTTTTTGTTGTTGTTGTATTTTTGTTGTGTTTTTTTCCCACATTTATTATAGTTGCAATGGCACAAATGCTAAGTTTATGTGTTTATGTGTTTGTGGGGGGGGGGGGGGATATATAACTTGGTGGCAAACGTTATTTCGTAACAGGCAGATCTCTCGTTACTTCACGCCATTTTTGGCTCGTCTGATGCAAACGTTTTCCACAAGAGAAGGTAAATCTGAGTAATATGCTATTTCTGTTTCTGTTTCAATAAGACAATGGCCTCAAGGCTTTCCCAACTACCATGCTAAGAAATGTAGTTTAACAAGCCCGTGTCGTAGAAGCCATGCTCGATTAGGGCGTAAATGACCGAGGTAATGGACTGGAGCTGGCTCGCCTGGTGTGTGAAGGAAGTAAACCCCAGCTAATAAGCTGCCTTGTTAACAAAGATTACTTCTTGTGTTCCTTTTCTTTTTTTGTAACCTTAAGCCAGATCGTGATGTTTGCACTAGAGTCATGGGTCGTAACTACACTCATGTGACATGTAGCGAGCCACGAATGATATAACTTTTATTCGTAATGCTCAAGTACAGCTCGGTTTTTCTGTTTTTCCTTTTTTTTTCAACTGAGACCAAAAATAGAAATCAATTTTTAACTACCTTCACGAGCGTAGCGTCCATACAACCAAAAGAAGCAATGCTTGCTCCAGCTTTTTAAGTATGGATAATTTTCTCTTTAAGCCACATTCCTCTTTTTCTGAAAACAACATTATTTGTGTAAGCGAGTCGGGTACAACCAATGTCAAGTTTTGCTCAACAGTTTGTCTTCTGTGTCATGGAAGAGGATTTTTTTTGCATTTCCGGGTCATTTCGTTTTGGTAATATTTTGCCCGATGTGGCTTTTTGTGTCAGCGAAGTGCCTGCTGACGCAGCACACAAATGGCAACCTTCAGGGAAACTTAAGCCTGCTTGAGAGCTTAAGTAAAAAACAAAGAAGAGGCTAAAACAGCCGAGGCTGATGCCTCTATAGATAACCCACTGATCCTTACTATTCCCGGGTCATGAGCCTTTCCAGGAAGGCTACAGTTTATAGTGCAGAAATTGAACTGTAACCGCCCCAGACTAAAGCTTGTGACTTGTTAGAGTTTCTATCTTGGGTCCTGGCCAGCAAGGGGAAGAATGTCAATTATTCATTGTCTGTGTGGGTTCAATTACTTTCTATAGGAACAGCTCAGACATCGCTCCAATTACGGGATGGTAATGGTAGTGGAGCTATAGCCACTGCCAATCAAGGAGTTGATTTGCCCATAACAAGGGATTTGTTGGTACTTGATTCGATGTACAGACTGGACAGTCATGGAGGACACAATCAATCAAAGCTTGTTACGAATACAGTGGTATGCGCCTAAGAGCCCGGTCCTCGGAAGACGGCAAAATGGGGGTTCATAGACGAGACGAAGGTGTCTTTGGGCCGACTGAAGAATGGATGTGGGGCTGGAGAGGTGGTGGGGGGAGGGGAGAGTATGGTAGACTTTCTCTTACACCAGAACACGGACCATGTAATATCAGGCGAAGTATTGTTGGTTTATCTAACCTCCAGTCAGTGAAATCAAACGAAAAAGTATGGCATTGCTATTGACAAGAACGAAAAATGAAAGTAAAGTGAAACATTGGAGTTAGAAAACAAATTTGTGTTCAGAATAGGACTTTGGGCTAGAAAAGACGAGTCCATAGCCATACTTGGCCCTCTTGGACCGGGGTTTTAGAGGGGTATATTTACTTATTAAAAATATTGTTGTTGTTGTTTTTAGAATAGCGGGTCTTGAAGCGAAGCGAGTGTATAAGAGGAGGGTTCTTAGGCGTGACCAGTATATTTGTTTCGATCTGCGGGTTGGACTGTCATGGGGGAGACTATCAATCAAGGCTTGCTATGAATATGTGTGTGTGTGTGTGTGTGTGTGTGCGTGTGTGTGCGAGAGAGAGAGAGAGAGAGAGAGAGAGAGGGGAGGAGAGAGAGAGAGGCAGACAGACAGACAGACAGAAGGGGGGAGAAACCTGGTAGGCGCAGCTCTAATGTATGAGGGTACTTAGTATTCTAGACAAACATAGCTTGTTTCTTTTTAAAAGGCAAAAAGAGCCAAAGAAGCGTGTGCCTCTATAAATAATAACTCTAAAGTAACTAACAACATTTAAAGAAAATAAAAGTAAAACCCAGAAAGTCCACAACTTCTGGTACATGTGGGAATAAGGAGAGTGACAATCACATGTGACGTCACTTTGTTTGAGAAACAAATATTGAGTCGTGATCTTTGATTTTTCGACTTACTCGAAGAAAATATTTGCTCGGTAAATCGATTCTAAAATTAGAGCTATCCTATTACGGCAGAATATTGTAATCATTTTGGCAGCGCGTAGTAATTTTACGTCTCTTAACGTAGTGTGTGCATAAATATCTCATTAAACAGGTTAAAACACGCAATGCAGCTGGTGCTTGGATAAACAAAAAAACGCTATCTTTTCACGATCTATGATTAACATTATTATGATCAAACTTCGCCTACCATGAAGCCAAAACAAAAACCATTCCAATAGCGAAATTTCTCTATGTGTGCACACAATTACTTTGCATCCCTTTGGATATGTTCGCTCCGCCGGAAACCTCCATGACCATCGACACACAGAAAACTGCGACAAACGTGACAACAACAACAACAACAGTTATCACCACCAGAATCTCCTGATTAACACCCACCACCAGAATCTCCTCATTAACCCCCAACACCAGCCCTGTCGACATGCACCCACAAGGTGTAGACTTACACATTACTAAATGCTCCACTCCGCATTTGCCCGTTCTCACACTGACTTACAAAATTATTCGTGCCGGGAAGATTAGGTTTGGTTACCAGTTTTACGTCCCCCGCAACACGTTAAGGTCATTTAAGAGACAGGCTATTTCGATCCTGTCTGCCAGGGCCAACCCTAATTCGAGGAAAGCTAAAAATTGTAAATTGAATCATGTATTGTATATTCTTCGAAAAAAGTTTCGGAATATCGTTAAATATGTCTGCATTTTTCATGTTTTCTTTATACATAGAGTTATTCCTTTAGAAATGATACAAGACATATTTCAGAAATCAATTGAACATGGTGTATTGTAAAGAACTGTGAAAACATTATTCTTGTAAATTGAAAGTTAAAAAACAAAAACAAATAACAAAATTGGTTAATCACTTTGCTCTCTTTTTATTCAAATTCATACAATTGTTCCCGAACTTTTTTCGAAGGGTGTGTGATATAACTTAATATACCACTACAGAGTCGAGCATAAATTAAACTGTAATACTGCACATAATTAGCGCATCCCAGTACTGGGGACATCTACCCCCATGCTATGTCACAACACTAATTTATTCCACCATCAACTGTGCTCTGGCAGCCGCATACAATGTGACATCTGCAGCTCACCTAGTCATGTAAATGGCTCACATTCGACCTTTGAGGGGTTTGGCGATAATCCAACACATTGTTAAGGCGATAAATCACCGACATGTGTTGTGTAACAGTAGGATGATTATCATCTGGGTTATGTAGGAACAAGATCACGTCATCTAGCTAGACACTTTAGTGCTTCAATTCTCTGAACGCGTATCAGTCTTGATGATTTTTCTAAAAAATGTTTGTCATTTTTTCGATAACGCCCAAATGATACATTCATGAGCAAGTATTAAAGGGAAATTCTAAACTTTTTAGTTGATACATTGGTGTTTTACAACAAAAAAAGTTTTTTAAATATTTTTTTGCTTTTTGTTATTGGTGGTTTCTTTTTGCATTTTTTTTTCTACAGAATAAGCAAACCGTTTTACGTCCACAGTAATATTGCTAAATTCGACTAACGCGTTTACAGAAATCGATCGAGGATTTATGACCAGGGATTATTGTGACATGAGTTGTATAATCTGTAATGAATGTGTAGACAGGAGAGTGCGCGTGTTGTAGATTCATCAAGAGGACGTGGTTGTGTTTTCTTCATGCTACGTGCTACAAGACATTATTATGTCTCTCTGTTTTGGGAATGAGGGTGTTGTGAAATAAGACGATGATGAAAGTGACTCTGCAAGATATACTACAAATTGGGATTCCGAAGGATTCGAGAGAGGTAGTAACGTGTGAAGAATATAGTTAGTTAGTTGATATGAATTTGAATTTTTTAGTTTGTAGAGGCGCCGGCTTCTTTTGCTGTTTTAGCCTCTTATTAACATTTCGGTATTTTTTTCCCTTTAAAGTGCCTGTTTAATGTAAAAAAAAAAGTCGTTACACAGCTCAAATTGCTTTAAACAAGTTAGTTTTATCCACAGACTACTAATAAGCCCAGACAGTACCTTCCTTTGATCTACGTCACACTCCGGCGAGTTAGGGCGACCTCTGACCTCGACCGTCCGCCATCTTAATTTTAAGGTTGATACCCAGGGTTGCCAGTTTGGCCTCCTGGAGGCC
>JAUKPP010285166.1:0-10463 GCA_032273245.1 Phyllaplysia taylori
TTTTTTAAAAAATTTAAAAATGCCCCAAACCCCCCCCCCCCCCCCCCCCCCCACATGTCCTCACTGCAAATTTATACCTAATCTATGGAGGGCGTAGATGTTTATGGTTAGCAAATGACACATCAAATATAGTAAAATGCACAAAGGAAAAAAAATGGACAAAGATACAGTCAGTGCACTTAACATTGATGGATGTTTTTATATTATACAGCTTTAACTTATTATAATTATCATTGTGATCCACAGCATCCACCAGTCATCCTTGTAATATCCACCATCCATCAGTAAACACTTCCTCATCATTCACACTTTCACAGGTCAGATCATCTGTCTGGTAGATGCAGAGTTCTTAATCGCGTGTGCAGGGCCAGTCCAGTCCGCCACAAGAAGCCGAGATAATGAAGTAAATAACAACCTGTATAGAAAAAAGATTGGTATAGTTATTACTTTTACATCCCATACTTTGGTTTCATTTCGTTTGATTTGGTTACCACTTTTACATCCCTTGCAACATTGTAAGGTCATTTAAGAGATGGGCTACTTCGACCCTGCTTGTCAGGGCCAACCCGGGCTGAGAGGGATAAAAAAATAACAGAAAAAAAAACCGCATATCGTCCGCACGTTGGATCTAACTTAGGTCTTCCGCACGATATGCAAAGAGTCTAACCATTACAATATAGACACCAGTACATCTCTTGCACCGCTGTAAGGTCATTTAAGAGACAGCTATTTTTTACCCTGCCTGTCGGGGCCAACTTGGGTTGAGAAGTACGAATCCTATAAGAAAGCCGCAGATGCTCATCCACAAGTGGGATCGATCTCAGGTCTTAAGCGAAAAGCCTTATCATTACACCACAAACGCTGGTAGGCACAGAAGAGCAAGCGGCCATTGTAAAATAAAAAAAAAATTTCAGACGCCTATGAATCATTTATTATATCTACGTGTCAATAGAAACAGCTAAACAAAGAAAACGGTAGTCTACCATGTCTAATCCAAGCCCTGAAACAAATTAAATAGATGAGATATCTTTCATTTATAATAGCAGGCCTACTGTGATTATCCCTTTAAAGAAGATACAGCAATCTTTTTTAATTAAACTTCACTGTTCATTCATCAGTATCTAATCAACTAAATTACTGATAACAAATTACTGCAAGCTAATTCTATCACTGCTTTATCTCCTTTCTCATACTAATATGACAGCCTCAACAGCACAATAGAGCAGATAACTCAAAGTCTTAAGTACAAGTATAATATTTACTTGAGGACTTGATTGTTTTCTTTATGTTTTATACGTCTTTTCTTTTTATAAGGTTATATCAGAGACAGTGTTGCTTGTACTTATCATGCGTGCAACCAAAATGGGACACAACAAGGTGTATCATAGCCTGCCTCTCATCAACACACAGTCATAGTATACTGACATCAGAAATGAAAGAAACAGTATCCAAATTCAGGGTTCCCCCCCAAGCCTTGAAACTTTTTCAAGACCCGAATTTTTTTTTCAAGACCCCTATTCCCGGAGAAAATAAAGCTGCGGGTAAAAAAAGGCTAGATTAGAAACAGATTAAAGTGAAATATAAAGTTTGGCATATTTCCTTAATTGAGTAAGTAATAATTATTTAGTGTAAAGACTTGCAAAAAATAACATCTATATTACTATTACTATCACAATAAAACGCTTATCATACCTTTGATACTTTCGATTCTTTGCCATCAGTTGACTACATTATTCAAATTTTAAAACATTTTGTTTTCCCCAACCTTTTCCCGACTTCATGACATCACAAAATTCCTGACATTTTCCCAATTTCCTGACCCGGTGGGGACCCTGGTAATTGCATACAAAAGTTCAGTCCCATACTCGTTATTTATGCTAAAAAAAATCCAAAGTTATTTTTATTGCAGTATAATGAGGTAGCAGATCTACCCCCCTTATAGGAAAATCCCACTGTCTTATATGAGCCTGGGATAGTTCTATTGTAGACCTGCTGCAGAGACACAAAATGATGACAAAAAACATCCACTTACAATCACAACGACAGCAATGATGATCATCAATTTGATGTTTTTCCACCATAATGACCGTGCCAAGTTTCTGCTGGTCTTCTTGAATGTTACAGACTGTGTTAAGATGAGAAAAAGAAGAAAATAACAGATTTTAATAAAAAGATTAATATGTCTATTTTGCCTAATAAAAAAATACGAATTCCTATGTACCATAATCATACTAAAAATATGAATCCTAATCTAAAGTCATTTAATAACAATTCAAAATATAAAATAAAATAATTTTAATCTTAATAGGACAACATTTTAAATTTTGCCTTGTAAGTCAAAGATTACCTCACAACAATAAATAGAACAATTTGCCCAAACTTTTCAGCCACAACATGTCATAATTCTGCCTCTTCCCTTCTATCCTATATCATCCCTTCCCCTGACTAGGCCAGACACACAATCAATAAGGCTTACACTGGCGTTGAGGTCCTCAGTTTTGTCCACCAACAGCTCAAGTCTCTCTCCTCTTTCTGCCAATTGATCTGAGGAAGAAAGTAAATTGTTCTTTCAGTGTGGGTAAATATCAATTCTCTAAAAATCATAACTTAATTATCCCATAGAGGAATTCAAAATTGGGAAAAAAAAAAAAAAAGGAATTCAGAATGCTATGCAATGTCCATATTAAATGACTGGAACAATCCGGTCAATCAGAGAAATAGGTTTACATGGAAATGCACCACTCATTCACATTCTCAGTTGCCGCTCTGCTTGGGTTGATGTCTTGCTCTTGGACACACTACAATAGTCGTTCCTATCTGATCTGATGGATCTGATGGATGCAAAATCAAGAGTTCACTCTACTCCCCCCCCCCCCCACCCCCTTTCACCCTTTAATACTGTATTGAAAATCTGCTAAGATGTGGATGCGACATAGAATACTTTACATGATTGTCTTGATATAACAATGCTATATTAAGAAGCATAACAGTCATATTGTGAAGATACTTTCAATTGCTTCTCTTTCATAAACAAAGAAGAACTGTGGTTGTAGGCCTTTGATAAAAAGAAAGAAATCTACACCTCAGGCTATTCAATGATGTGAAATGCATACAACTTCTTCACATCTGATTGCTATGAAAACCCATTGTACACTTCCCTAGCTTTCACTTTCCACAAGTGCAAGCTTTGGTTTTGCCCACGTTCATAATATGTTGGGGCTGAATGTTCGATATTATTTTAGGTGTATCGTCCCCATCTTCTTGCCTTTTCCCTTCTTCTCTCATCAACCGCCTGCATGCCAGTGCGGCAAAACATAAAGGCACCAAACAACAGAGTACGAATAGAGAACCCGGTGTCAACATGACCTCAGAAAGAGCCATGAAACCCTAAGTGGACAAACAGTATGGCATAATACAAAATGTTGCAACTTACCTATATTTCTCACCATAATTCCCTTCAGCTCTTCCACCTGGTCCTGAACTTTTGTTATTTGATCTGGTTTGTCCTCAGATACGCTTCGCTGGACACAAAATTGATTTTTAGAAAAACATGTTACAACAAGATCCTAAAGGAAAAAAGAAATTATGAAGTTCAAGAACTCTCGTCCCTAAAAAAATATGCCTATATGCACAAACTTTTATAATGAGCGGTGTAATCTACACACCATGTCCAAATTCTAGCTACCAGTAGCATTAGTATAAGCCCAAGCTGGTGGTTTCATAATTCTCATGATAACATTCATCTGTGAGTCTTATGTGTGAGTGGATGTGGGTATGTGTATATGGTGCATATATGTTGAGTGCAAATATGTATGTGTTGCTGTGTGACTTTGTTCACATGTCAGATGAATTACTATGAATTGTACCTGTAATACGGTTATATAATCATTTGATAGACAGTAACTTCCTTTTGGTCAAAAATGACTTTTTTTATCTTGTTGTGTAAACTTTTCACTTACATTAATAAAAACGTTAAACTGCTCCAATGTTAAAAGATACATGAAAGAAAGAGAGTGAACAAAACATTTTGAACTTCTTCTATCTAACTTAATGACAATAGTATCACTGTGGTGGTGCATATCTGAAGGCATTCATCCATTTTACGATGGGAGTGGAGGAGAAATTTTCTCATTCATTTGTGTAGTTAGCCTTTCGACAGTAAGAGCAGTATGCATAATAATATCTTTGCAGCTTACCATTTGGGAGGCCATTGTCCTTGAGAAATCACTGTTCATAGCATAAGGAAGTGCAGTCTGCGCTCTCACACCATATTGAGATTGAAACCTATGGTACAAAAAAAGGAATATTACAAAAGATCCTCTTCAAATAGACTGCGCTTTGTTATCTCACATTGGGGCATTGCAAAAACAGATGTGTCATAGAAGAATCTATATTTCCGGAAGTGGGGAGATTTTGTCAAGACTGGTTTTTGCCTTGGCAATTTCAACAGTGCTGGATTCTTTAATTTTTTTTATTTCAACTTCTATAAATTGCTATCTGTGGTACAGTAGTCTCTGCCTAAATGCATGCCATCATTGTGATTTTATGACGGATCTTTTACTACATAATATGTGTGTATAAACACATGTTTTTAAGCCTCCCCAACACCATGCAATTAGGCGGAGACTACTGTATAGGTTATGCTTTTTGCCTATCAAGCAGAGGAAGGGAGTTCAGTCACCATACTGGGCGAGTGCCTCTGTACCCGAGGTAGCCAGCCTCTTAAATAACTGTACAGTGTTACAAGGGAAGCAAGACCAAAAGTCAAGAAAACTTTTAAACATGGAAATAAAAAAGCATATTTACAGTAGTTTGTATCCTTTTTCCACATTCTATTCTCTCAAGCCTTGTAAGGCTCTTTTCTATGGTCAATACAACTTACAATTAATTTTCCAACATGTATATATCTATGCCTTTAACAATCATTGTAAGGAACTCACCTTCTCTTGATCTCATTCAAGTATAAGAATGCTTTTGACCTTTCAAATTCCTGCAGGAAGAAAAGTAAAGTAGTTACTAAATTACACTTTTATTATTAACTACATTGACATGCAGATTTTGAGAAGCTAAAAATGGGGATTTTATCATTTTAAATTGCAACAATGTTTATTGCAGGAACCCAGTAATATCTCAGCATAAAAACATCCTATTTCCTAAAAACATGTCAAAATTTGACTTTTCATTTGTTGGGCTTACTAGAGCGCTTCACTTCAGTGTACCAACTTTTGCCTGACAACTTTACATATCATTTTAGAAACCCCCTCATTTATTTGCTATTGCTGCGGACTGGGAACTTGGGTTATTCGCCCATAAAGTAGTCCTAATGACCCACCGAGCCATGGCAGCCTAATATGTACCCCAGAAAAGCTGCATATATTTAAAAGATCGTTGGGTTTTCTTGTTTTTTTCATTTCACTTCTATTTCCCTTGTAAAGTATTGATTCCAAAACTAAATAAAATTTTCATAGAAAGCAACCATTCTAATATACTCACATCATCTGTAATACAAAGATACACCAAACGATCCTCAGTGACGTAGTGGAAAAGGTAACTGAAATAAGATTGAAGCTTCTTATCAGGAAAAAGCACATACTTTGAAACAAAATTTTCAATAAAATCTCACATATGCTCAGCTGTCATCCAATATGTATTTGCAAGTTGGACTTCAATCATGGGTGCAAGCATACAGCCCCCCAAAAGCCTGCAACCCAGGAAGGCAAGAAAATTTGCCTGCAAGATTTACGACGCGTCGTTTTTTAATATATTTTACGCATATTTTTTCCAATCTCGACGACGCGGTTTTGCCGGCAAGGTGCCGGTCAGAGGGTTGATTTTGCCAGCCGGCAATCTTGCACCCATGACTTCAATTAAGGAAAAAAGAAAGAGAAAAAGTTTTCCCAATGTATTGGAGTATAAAGACAGAAAAAAATCATGTATTGTCTCAGTTGCTAGTGATAATTACAAAAAAATCAACTATACAACGATAACAACATAACTTCTTACCTGCCATGAGAATAGGTAAGTTTTGAGTTTTCTTGTGGTATCTTCATCAAAATTTGTTCTGTGACTTCTGTGAAATTCCCAGCACAGCTTGCATACTTGGCTAGTACTGTTGTTCCCCTCGCCACCACGGAGTATAAGATGGGCATCTTGTAAGTCTTTTAGGAAAGAAGGAGAAAAAAACATATATGTGAAAAGCCTCAATCCTTAAGTCACCAAACAAGTTTTATTGAATATTTTTAACACAAGTAATAATAATACATAGAATTACTATCTTTGCTGCAGAATGGTATGGGCCAATCCATGCTGAAAAGGCCACTGTCCTAGCAGAAAAAGTGGAGATACGCGATCAAATGAAGAGCCCCTTATGGGCCTCAAACTCATATCTATCTACATGGGAGGAAAAGAACCTAACCATTACACCACCGCATGAAATACATTGTGTATTAAGATTTCGCTGTGTCCATCTGTCGTGGTGTACCGATCAGGCTCTTGCCCTATCACACAGAGGATGGAACATTGATGCCTGTGATGGACAAACATCTCAATCTTACTGCTGGGATGTTGTGTCCCTCTCAGCCAGGGTTAAAGTAGTTACTTTAAAATCACAGTCAAACTTGTCTAAGACGACCACCTAATATCAAGAAAAAAGTGGTCGTTTTAGACAGGTGGTCGTCTTGGAGAGGGATGATATATATATAGAAGAAATGTAATGTGGGAGTCAATGAAAGTGGTCGTTTGTGCAGGTGGTCATCTTGAACAGGTGGTATACCAGCCGTTGCGGTTGTATTAGATCTATTGTTTTGCTTTTTGTCACGTACAACATGCATTATTGGATTAAGGGATATAACCATTAATTTGGACATTACATAGCCATAAGATTCTGTCCTTGTTGTTATTAATGTTGTTGTTGTTGTGTTATTGTTGTTGTTGGTGGTGGTGGTGGCAGTGGTTGTGGTGGTCGTGTCATTGTTTCTCTTTTTTTTTATCTCTTTGTGTCTGTACAATATTGTACCAATAACCATCACGATGATGACTACAACAACAACGGGAAGATTGAAGAATACCGGACCACTGTTAAGGAATGGGGGAAGGGGGGCTTCTGGGGGACGGGGGAAGGGGTGGGCCCGGGGGGTTCAGGGGGGTCTCCCCCCTGACAAACAATACAATGAATAGATCTATCCGAGATTCTTCATTGAGAGAGATTAAAAACGGGAAAATCATTGCTGGTCCGGTATACTTCAATATTACCACAACAACAACAGCAAAAACAAAAACATGAACAACATTGTACCAATAACCATGTCCATAATTAAATAGGCTAATATTATAATGCTCGAACTCAGCAGACTCATAGTCATAGGATAGGACCTATAAAATGGAACTCCTGTGACTGTGACTGATTTGGGAGGTTGTTGTGTCTTTTATCCGAGGGATATGGGCATTGCGGGGGAATAAGCACTGAGTGAGAATGAAAATTTCAATTCAATCGATGACTGTCGACAATAGGTTACTTTCATTGCTTGTTTTGGACATGGAAAATGAAAAGTGAGTCTTGTGACTGTGACTGTGAGTGTTGAAGAAAAGGGCTGCATGCTCTACAACTTTATAGAGCCCGTGTCAGTAAATCAGAGAATGAATTATATACTGCTGTCAACGGCTCACCTTTCCAACTATGTGAAGCAGGAACACTGTAATTTATGGATCTTGTACACACTAACTCGGAAAATGAGTGAACTGAGGGTCCAGTTTTGCTTTGTTTACAAACATGGGCTATGACGCATGGTCACATGATGCTCAGAGTTATCCATCTTGTACTTCTCGCAGGAGAGAGCTTTTCCTGTGGTCTTGGTTGCTTGGTTTCTATAAACAACAGCCTTTAGCCAGGACACCTGCTCCTGGCTCGTCTTGAACTTGAAACTAAGACGAAAAGGGCAGGACGAATGTTTAAAATTTATTATTTTGAAATTTAGTTGTTTATGGACTTGAGAGAATGGCAACTGGGCACATTCTTCCAGGATACGGCGAACCTGTGTCAAAGTTGAGACGGGCTCGGTCTGCCGGTTGTTATCCCTTGGACAATTCTACTCTCCTGGATTTACAGAACGCAGCTCGCTTGAAGGAGAGAGAATTTGAACAAATTCGTCAAAATGCCAGGAACTTATGGTTGCAAAATTCACCTAAACAAACAACATATGACACGTTTTATTCTGGCGGAGAAGTGAAGGAAGTTACTCAACCTCGCCCAACATCCAGCCACCGGCACAACAACCCTCACCCACCTCAGTAAGATCATGACTGTGTAGAGTAGACTTTGCTTTTATAATCTTGGGCCATTTTTTCATTTGTAATAATCTGGTCCTACTCCAAAAGATCAGCAGTCCCAAGCTTGCATCATCTTTTAATTATTTTTTTTTTTTTATATAAAAAAAACATTCAAGTGTGCTCAAGCTTCAGTTGTACACTCACTTCCACATACATAGGCCTATCAATGTAAAGAGATTTATTTAATTTCTCTCCCCACTCCTTCATTTTCCATTCCAACTTTTGTTCTTTTTTTATTGCTACATGTATTTTTATCTTTCTAGCCTATTTCTCTCCCATATTTCTTGGTAGCCTATTTTTCTGACTCTTTGTTTTCATATAACTCATCGCTCCAATTCAATCTAACCCCCCCCCCCCCCCCCTCCCCTCTTTTAGTCTATATTTTTTCAAAATTACATGTATGTCATTCAGTGCATTTTGGTTGTGGTGGGCGATACGTTTTTTTCAACATATCTTTTTAACTTAGCGATAAGATTTTTATGAAGGGCAGAAACTTTGGGCAAAATTGTCAAATGAGTAATGAATCTCCTTAGACATATTACTTTATCAGTGTGCACTTTTTGTTAAATGAATCAACAAAATGTTTGTCTTGATATCATGTAAATATTTGATAGGCCACTGATTGATTTTTCCAGTACCATACCAGGCCTCTACTGTTTTTCTTCTTCCATAGGGTGTTCTTGACCAACAGGCTTCATTATATAGAGGGATACCACAATCCAGATGCAACACTGGGGAAGAGTTTGTACAGAAGTGTGTTTAACATTTTGCTTTGCTTGTTTATTATATAAGTAGCTTACTAAATTTGAAACATTTGAAAGATTTATGTGGTATTTCAAAATTTATGCCAATTTAATTCTTCACAAAGTGGACAATTTTTGCTTTCATTTGATACATTTGTAGCAAGCTTTATAATTAGTAGAAATATGCCCAAGTTTTACATTTGAACAATTTACGTATCATATTCTTCTTACTTATTCACTGGTTAAAATTAATGATTTATGTGATGTTAAATTTATATCACATGTTTTATTGTTATCATTGAGGGAAGGTTCTATTTAGTGAAAAGTGGTTTGATTTTTTCGGTTGGCTATTTTGTGGATAGCATGGCTGTCTTTGTGCTTTATACTATTTCACATTTCAATTTTCAGATCCTCTTTCTAAAATTTTATCTGACTTATCCTACCACAAAAAAATGTTGAATCCTGTATACATTTATGTTCCTCAGTTGATGCAAGTGTGACTAAGTCAGAGCAAGAAAGACGAAGGGCACCAAGAGTGAAATATGTTGCACGACCAGATTCTGCTCTTATCAATCAGTACAAAGATCCATTTGTGAGTTAACTGTGTGAACATATCTTTTTTTTCACTTTCTAGACTTTATTTGATGAATCAATTACAGTATAGATGACAAGAATTCTTAAAAAGTAAACATAAAAATGTATATATTCTTTATGTTTCCCTGTTTTTAATTTCGTTATCAAGAAAAATACCTCTCGCTAATGTTTTTGAATAAGTCCTACTTCACTGACCCGAAAAACAAAGTTAAATTCCAGAAAAAAGACATATGGCTTATAATAAAAACAATGAATAATTTGTGTCACAAGACTAAATGACAGCAATATGAATCTTACTCTTGTCTACTCTGTATTTCAGGGATTCCGGACCCACTTACCCCCACGACAGGCACAGGCGGCCGAGGCATGGGTCAAACTTGCCGACGACCCAGGTAACCCATTAAGGAATCATCTTCTTTTTAATATCTTAAGTGTTGCGCAGCCTTTTTTAATATACAGGGTGGGTTTTTTTTATATTGATCGATTCTAAACTGAAATAACTCTAAAACAGTAAGTGATAAAAGTAAACGGTTTTCTGCACAACATTTTCTGGCCATTTAAGTTTTGTTTGAGATACTTGATAAGATTATGTTGATAGAGACGGCATTTTTAAAAGGAGTTAACGGAAGAACGCCCTTTTAGATCATGGCGTCAAAAGAGCGCACTGTGGGCGCCGAAATGACCTTATAGAGTTTATGGAGCCCTAAAACCCTAACCAAAAAAAAAAAGAGCGCACTGGTACACCAAAGAGAAAGACTGCGAGAAAACATCGTAAGGCAACAGAAAGATTGTTAAAACTGT
>JAUKPP010285177.1:0-10462 GCA_032273245.1 Phyllaplysia taylori
ACAGACAGAGAGAGAGAGAGAGAGAGAGAGAGAGAGACAGAGGGAGAGAGAGAGAAGGGGGGAGGGAGGAGAGGAGGAAGGGGTGAGGAGGTGGACGAGGGGTGAGGAGGTGGGGTGTAGGTTACCAGTTTTACATTCCCTGTAACATTGTCAGGTCATTTAAGAGACAAGCTACTTTGACCCTGCCTGTCAGACCAAACCTACGATGAGATTAAAAAAAAAAAAAAAATTCCAGCAGAAAAACAACAACAGCAGACGGCCCGCACTCGGGATCGAACGGGGTCTTCCGCGTGACAGGCGAAGAGTCTAACCATTACACCACACAGCCGGTACGGTATGTCTATACCCATTTCGTCAGAGAAGTTTAATATCACGTGCGTGACTTTATCTACTGTCCCCGTTTTTTCTACCACCTATATTCGGCTCTGTTACAGGTACATACTTTTAATACATGTATACATCTAGGCCTACTCCATAATCTTAAAATATCAAAAACAAAAACGAAAAAAAAAACCAACCAAAATCCTTTTCTGCTTATTATCATCAGTTTACGTGAACAGACCCCGATTTTTAGCGCGCGGGAATTTACGCTAATCTGCCATTTACCATGTACCTCTTGTGCGTTTACAAAGGAGATCTCGCACCTGCAGTTCTGAGAAAATTCTGACTGATGACTGAGTACAGCAAGACAAGCACAATCCAAAACTCAATCATAATTTGTATCAAAACTGGTAGAGATAGATACTGTGAATAGCTATAACAACGAAGCTGAAGGCAGCAACAAATTGACATGCGACTTGCGTTGTGCCGATCAATTGAAAAAGACGACTTCATTTTGATACTCCCAGAAACATCCATCTCCTAACTTCAAAGAATAAAACTCAAATTTCGTTTTTGCAGAAGATGAAGCCAGAGCTTGTTAGACATTAGTCCTTTTGGAAAAACTTTTTTAATAATATTTTAATTGCCTTACGATGGTTCCTAGCTGTCCTTCCCTTTGGTATGCCAGTGCGCTGTTTTAACGCCATGGCCTAAAAAGGGCTTGTTCCGCTAAATCCCTTTTTAAAATGCCTTCTCTATCAACATAATTGTATCAAGTATCCCAGAAAAAACCCCACTTAAATGGACAATGATTGATGTGAAGAAAAAAAAACCGTTTACATTTATCTATAACTGTATTTGAGTTATTCAAGTTTAGAATCGATCAATGTAACAAAATAAAATACATGTATATTGAAAAAATAATTTTAAAACCTGTATAAAATTTAACCTTTTTATGCGTACCGAAAAAAATAGTGTTAAAGCAAATATTATACATCAGTGTAGCATGAATCTTAATTATCCACTGCACATTCCAGCGCTTGCCCTGTAAAGAACAACTCCTCCTACACTTACATGCTCCAGTCATTACCCAGCGACCATCAAAACCCCGTAAGCCGCTTTGCGAATCAGCGTCTATTAATAAAATTTAGAATAAAAAAGATAAGGATGACGGCAATTATGACGTCGGTGGCGATAATAAACCGCATGCCTGTTGGCCTCAGGCCCTTTGTTATCTTGTCAGCGGTCGCCAGCCGTTGCCACTGGATTTAATGATATAAATTCTGCAACAGAGAGCAGGGAAGTAGGGAAAAAAAACAAGAAAGAAAATAACCACTTTGGCGTGCTGAAAAAGAGGTTTATTTGAAGAAACTGTCCACCAATCTGCACCCACCAACGTACACAATCACACCTACTTATCATACGTGCCCTCTCTCTTTCTCTTTCTCTCTCTCTCTCTCTCTCTCTCTCTCTCTCTCTCTTATTTTCTATCTCTATCTCTATATCTCTCTCCTTCTTGCTCTTATAGCACACTCATGCGAAATGTACTAAAAATATAAACAGAAAAAAGAAAGACGAAGAAAAAGAAAACCTGCCATAAGATATCAATCGATTAAACATTGCCAATAAATAAATTATGCTTTAATCTTGTTATTATTTTATTCTTTTTAGGTAAAAAAAAAAAGTAAACAAAAGTAGACCATCATAGAAGTCTTAAAAAAACAAAGAACATTATAAAAAAGCCTCCCCCAAAAAAGAGAAGCCAACAACAAAATTTTTTTTTTTTAAAACCTCCCCCCCCCCCCACCACCTAAAACACAAACAAAACAACAACAACAACAACAAAACAAACCGAAAAAAGACAAACAAAAAAGACCCCGCAGAAAACAACAAAACAAAACAAAAACAACTTGCATCGCGAAACCTGTCTCCTCTCAGGTTCAGCGCAATTCAGAAGTCCGGGCCGACTAATTTGATAGCCGGCTGCTTTGTTGTGACATCGGACATACAACTCATTAAATTTGATTTAGTTATCGGAGGGTTAAAGGTAGATAACACGCTGGCGTGTGGCGATAATTTTGTGATGAGTTAAGGGTTAACCTGTACTGCCCTGATTTACAGCGTGGTCGGAGCAAGGGCGAAATTGAGAATGTTGTGGTAAAAGTCAGAGCAGGGCTTCTTTTATTTTTAAAAAAAATATATATTTATTTATTTATTTTTATGAGATATTATAGGGTTGTTCCAAAAAAAATGTCAACCAATCTAAAATTGTCATGAAATAATATCATTTTGTGCTTCTGTATAAATTTGACTCGGAGCAAGGGCGAAATTGAGAATGTTGTGGTAAAAGTCAGAGCAGGATTTTTTTATTTTTTATTTTTATTTTTTAAATTATTTATTTTAATGAGATATTATAGGGTTGTTCCAAAAAAATGTCAGCCAATCTAAAACCGTAAGGAAATAACATCATCCTGTGCTTTTGTATAAATTTGAGTCGGTAATTTTGTTCTTGTATAATATAAAATTTTGTCTTTATTCGGCTGTGTCTATGGTGTTCTGACTTTTCCTTTTAAGTGTCATACAAGATTTTCTTTGGGTACCTCTGCTGTTCTTGTGGCATCGGTAGTCTAGTGGTTAGGTAACCGGATTCGTAATCGTAAGGTTGCGGGTTCAAATCCCAGCTCGGGCCCGACGTTGTGTCCTTGGGAAAGGCACTTTACAAAAGTTTTTCTCACTTCACCCAGGTGGGAATGGGTACCCGGCTATAGACAGCGAACGATCTTGTCCGTATGTTAGTGCTATAGCGCCTGTAAAATGGCAGCTTGCACTGTATGCTTCCCAGTAAGTTGAGAAGGTTTCTGATTGTAAAGCGCATAGAGCTTGCTTTCGAGCGGCGAAATGCGCTATATAAATACAATCTATTATCATTATTATTATTATTGCTATTAGTATATAATTATATCAAGTAATCACTTCCCCCCCCCACACACCCACCGTCCGCCCCTTCCCTCAACCCCAACCACCACACTACAACCACAGGACCGGCTCTGTGGTGTAATGGTTAGGCTCTTTGCCTATTATGTGGAAGACCATAGATCGATCCCCATCGATCCCCGATCGAGGACGATCTGTTTTTTTTTGTCTGCAGGGATTTTGTCCTTCTTAGTCCGGATTGCATTGACAGGCAGGGTCGAAGTAGCCCGTCTCTTAAATGACCTTACAGTGTTGCAGGGGACCATGTTAGAGAAAGAGAGACTGTTATAAAAATTACAAGCCAAAACCAGACTTCAGAAAGATGTGACATTATTAATAGTAGATTTAGTTTATTGAGAAATAAGACAAAAAAATGTTCGACAGACTCCTGTCTTCCTCAGGCTTATGACTGGAAAATTTGAAATGTGAACGAGAGAAAGAGAGTGCATGAAACAATCTGATGATAGTGCAATATTGTAACTTGTGATTGTTGAATGACATAGTTTTGTTTGTTGTTCTTTTGTGACGGGCAAGTAGCCCAACAAATAAAGTATCAAATCAAAATCAAAGCCTCCCTCTCTCTATCTATCTATCTCTCTCTCTCTCCCTCTCTCTCTCTCTCTTCCCCCATCTCCCTCTTTCTCTCTTTCTCTCTCTGGCGAGTTTCAAAAGTGTTGAATTTTTAAGTTATACAGAATGCAAAAAAGTATGCAAATCAAAATGACAGTGTGTTCATAGTCCGGACGTTTACACAGGTGATGGTGGTGCCTCTTAAACTAATAAACACATCATGAATAGATAATGCATAAATTGCTTTTATACAACGCATTAACCCCTCTATTGAAAACAGGATCTGCGAGCTTTACAATATATTGTTACACCGCCAGACCAAAATCATTCAGAAACATTCTCAACTTCGTGGGAAAATACAAGCATTTATTGTGTAAAAAAGGGGCATAAATTAATAAAGCAAAACATCACACATTCTATTATTTTTAAAAGATATTTATTCATCTTGACTTCCAGGTAAGCTTTAAGCATAATATTATTATAATGTGTTAAAATGTACATGAATTAAAAATATCAAAACTCACATACATGTACAACATACATTTTTAATCTCTCTCAGCTTCCTAATAGACTACGAGTATTTATTGTGTTGAAAAGAAAATAGTTGCATAAATTAATAAGACAAAAAACCTCAAAGTCTTTTACTCTGTTTCGTTTATCTCACGCACGCCCCACCCCTTTTTGCCCCCGTCGGAGAAGGGGCGGGCTTAAAGAGTGACGTTTCGTGTCTTGTGAACTGATAAAATTCCTCTGAAGTGACTTTAGTGGCTTTCCCTTAATGAGTCTTTCGGTGGCGGATTCTTCTTCAGTTCAGGACTACTCTAGCATGTCAGCAATAAATGTTAAAAGCGTTTGTGAATTTGGTTTGGTTAGGTCTGGTTTCGGCTTAACATCCCTTGCAATATAAGCATAAGTACATGATTGGTACACAATACAATAGATAGAAAGAAGCATGAGGCCTAATCAAAATAACATGACCTCATTTACAATGGCAGGACGGGGCAGTAACATTGATTAAACACATGACTTTTAAGATGTCTTTTGAAAGTACAGTTAACCTGCCCAAGCGACAACCTGCATAAGACGACCACCTGCACAAACGACCACTTTCCATAGACTCCCAAATTCAATTTCTTCTATATATTATCCCTGTCTAAGACGACCATCTGTCTAAAACGACCTCTTTTACTCGGTATTGTGTGGTCGTCTCAGACAGGTTTGACTGCATTTAAGTTGGTGATGGATTTTAGCTCAGAAGGCGATGCATTCCATACTATTTGGCCAGAGAATGTGAACGCTCTTTCGCCATATCTCTTTAGATATACAGTGTAATGAATCGGATCTTCTCTTGGAAAAAAAATACATGAACATTATGCACGTGAGGATTCACCTAAGCATTCCTTTAACAGAGAATAAACTGTTTAGGGTTACCGGCATTTGTGGTATAGTGATTAGGCACTTCGCCCATCACACGGAAGACCCGAGTTCTATCACACGCGCGGACTAGCATCTGTCTTTTTCTGCTCGGATTTGTCCCTCTCAGTCCAGGTTGGCCCTGACAGGCAGGGTCGGAGTAGCCCGTCTCTTAAATGACCTTACAATGCTACAAGGGACCTAAAGCTGGTAATCAAATCAATCCTTTTGGGGCAATCAATTCCATCTGAAGTCCTGTGCCACATATCTCCTGCTCCCGCCACACAAACACACACAACACACACGCGCACACACACACACACACACACACACACACACATACACACACGTGCACACCAATTTCCCTCTGCGGTCAATATTATCTTCCTTTCTCTATTTCAATTTCTAACCCCCCCCCCCCCCTCTCTCTCTCTTTCTCTCTCTTTCTTTCTCACTGATTCTCAAAATTATTTCTTCTCTCTCCCTTTCCGTTTCTCTTTAATTACGTGATTGAATATTCAACCATTGCTATCCTATTTCAATCTGCATCATGCACTTCTCTCTACACCCTCTCTCCTCTTCTCCCCCTTCTCTCTCTCTCTCTCTCTCTCCCTCTCTCTCTCTAACTTTGCTCTCATTCTCTAACCCCATTCTCTCTCCACTATGTTTAAAAAAATAAACAAACCCAAACTCCACAAAATCCTGAAATCCAAAACCAGCCAAATCGATCCAAACCAAGGCAAATCTGAACAACAATTACGTGAATAGTGACATTAGCTTTAAAAAATTCCCCAGATTTTGGGCGAAAACACCGAGGTGGGCTTCATAAATTTGGCGACATGGATTAACATGGCGGCGGACGCAGGCGAATGATGTCAACGCACGCTCTGCCTGTCAGCACTGATGGACACCCTGGATTATCGTTTTTACGTCGCTTTTGGTTGTTGTTTTTCTTCTTATTTTTATTGTGTGAGTGTGTATGTGTGTTTGTGTGTGTGTGTGTGTTTAGGGGTATGTGTTTGTGAGCTTTGTGTATGTAGTGTGCGTACTATGTGTGTGTGTGTGTGTTTGTGTGTGTGTGTGTGTGTGTGTGTGTGTGTGTGTGTGTGTGTGTGTGTGTAAGTGTGTAAGTGTGTTTCGAAAGGGGGGGGGTGTATTTGTGAGATTTGTGTGTGTGTGTGTGTGTATGTAGTGTATGTATTATGTGTAGTGTGTGTGTCTGTGTTCGTGCGTGTGTAATCCCAAGTGCGGACGAGTTTCGGTATATTTCTGCTGGGATTCGTCCCTCATACACCGGGTTAGCCTTTAGAAAAAGGGTCAAAGTAGCCCGCCTCTTAAATTACCTTATAGTGTTGCAAGGGGCGTAAAACTAAACACCAAACCAAAACAAATATTTTTCCGTTCTTTTCGAGTCGTTTACACTACTCTTCCGCCAATTTACCCACCCACCCTCCCTACCCATCTACAATCAACCAGTAACCCTTTGGTTCCCTATATTATAATGATTTTGTAGAGCTATTATTATAGATGAGCATGTATTGGGAACCACATGTTGAACCTGCTTAAGCGACCACCTGGTCAAGACGACCACCTGCACTAACGACCACTATCCATTGACTCCCAAACCACATTTCTACTATATTAATTTATCCCTCACCAAGACGACCACCTGTCTAAAACGACCACCTTCTTTTTTTTTATCGATATTGGGTGGTCCTCTTAGTCAGGTTTGGCTGAATGACAATATTCTTAATTTGCTTTTAGCATTGGGAACCTGACGCGAAACATTGTAACACGATGATTTGCTCCCAGGTATATTGAGGCACCAGTTTCTTTATTTTTTTCTTTTTTTTTATCTATGGATTTGTGTGCTTTTTTGTTCGTTGTTTTTGCTTTTGTTTTGCTTTCATTTGTTGTTGTTGGTGGGTTTTGGTGTTGTTGTTGTTGTTGTTATTGTTGTTGTTTTTTGTTCTTCCTATGAGCATCGAATCCCATGAGGTAACAGAACTTCTGAATTGCGATAAATAGTTGTTTATTAGATTTGCCGTGAATGGAATTGACTGTGTTTGTTTTCGTTCTTATTGTATCTATTTATCTTTTCGTGTCTGTCATTTTTATATACATGTACAAGCATTTATTGTTGGTGAGCCACTGACTAGAATAAGCAAACTTTGTTGATGCGGCTTATGCCTCATGTCTTTCAAATAGTGGTAAATCTTTATATCCAATCACAACTTATGACTTATGTCTTTCAAAGAGTCGTAAATCTTGATATCCAATCACAACTTATGACTTATGTCTTTCAAAGAGTCGTAAATCTTGATATCCAATCACAACTGCCATTTCCTTCTTTTCTCTTATCCAACTAGGATTCTCTAGATCAACGTTTAACCTAACGCCCCTCCCCTATATCTCTAAAAAAAAAACATTTTTTAAAAATGTGGCACCTAAGGCGTCTCAGTCCCTTCAAAGCAGGACCTTTGGAGTAATTTGTGCATTGCAAAAATTATGTTTTCATTAGAACTACAGGATGTTATGAGAACCGGAACCAAAAGCGGTGTGCGCTTAAGCGTACTACTGTATCTTACATAATAGCGCGGTAGCGGGAAGTGTGAAAGCACTGGAAAATACTCGTGTACTTAGTGTAATGCTATTTAGCTGAAATTGAACATAATATTTCTACAATTTGGTGTACTAACCTTGGAAGAAGAGTATCATGCATAATATATACCGCCACTGAAACTTTTAAGAAGCCGCCGTCCTACGGGATACAACGTGCTGAAAGACTCATAATGTAACCGGCACTGTGGTGTAATGGTTAGGCTCTTCGCCTTTCATGCGGGAAGACCCTGGATCGATCCCCGGTTGCGGACGATCTGGGGGGTTTTCTGCTGGGATTTGTTCCCTCTCAGTCTGGGTTGGCCCTGACAGGCAGAGTCGAACTAGTCCGTTTCTTAATTGACCTTACAGTGTTGCAAAGGACGTAAAACTGGTAACCATACCAAACCAAACTCCTAGTTTGGAATGCACAATGCTTGTCGGCCGCTTTTTCAACTAAATGTTCCATTCCATAAAAACGTAATTTCGATACGTGAGTAATTTTCAACTTAACTCACCCCGCCAGCACGTGATTTTGTGAGCTGCTGTGAGCATTACCGATTATGGAATGGAACACTTAGTCGAAAAAACTGCCGACTAGCTTCGTGCATCCCACTACTAGTGTCAGGGCAAGATATTGTAAGGTTATATTGTGATCCCTCTCATCTTCCAAAGAGCAAAAATTGGTCTCCATCATAATTGGAAATAAACTTTTTAGAGAAAATTTACTTGGATTGGTTACCATTATTACGTCCATTGCAACATTGTAACGTCATTTATGAGAGGGGCTATGTCGACATTGCCTGTCAGGGCCAACACGGCTGAGAAGGGAAATCCCAGCAGAATAAAAACAGATCGTCCGGGCTCGGGATCGAACTCAGGTCTTCAGCAGGACAGGCGAAAGCCTTATCATCACCCCACAGCGCCGGCCAGAAATTATAGAGCGGATCATGTACCTACATTGAATATTTTCATTATGACTGCCGCAGCTGAAGTAAAAAAAAAAAATATTCTTAGGACAAAAGGCAATCGCACTATATCATGTTGATTTTTTAATTTTTTAAAGAACACATTTCTTCACTTTACTACACTAACATACTGGGTGTAGATGTCCATGCATGCGGTCTCTGAGACTCGAAGAAGCCGCCGTTCTACGGGATACAACGTGCTGAAAGGACCCTAATGCCAGGGCCAGATCTGTCTGGTTTATGTGGTAGCCATCGTCTTCCAAAGAAAAGTCATTTTTCACCATTAATTGTACATGAATATTTTAGATAAATTATGAAGCAGAATATGTACCTACATTCATATTAATGTTATTTTGATATCCTGAATGGCGTGGATAAAAATAACGCCAACGTCGTTTGTAATTAAAACAAATTGCAATACACTTTATTCCATGTTGCATTTCTAGCGACAATTTTTCTACACTCTGGTGTTCAAACACACTGGGTGTAGAGGTCCATGCATGCGGTCTCTGAGACTCAAAGAAGCAGCCGTTCTACGGGATACAACGTGCTGAAAGACTCCTAGTGTCAGGGCCAGATCTGTCTGGTTTATGTGGTCCCCGTCGTCTTCCAAAGAAAAGTCATTTTTCACCATTAATTGGACATGAATATTTTAGATAAACTATGAAGCAGAACATGTATCTACATTCATATTAATATTATTTTGATATCCTGAATGGCGTGGATGAAAATAACGCCAACATCGTTTGTAATTAAGACAAATTGCAATACCGGCGCTGTGGTGTAATGGTTAGGCTCTTCGCCTTGCATGCGGGAAGACCCTAGATCGATCCCCGATCGCGGACGATCTGGGTTTTTTTCTGCTGGGATTTTTTCCCTCTCAGTGCGGGTTGGCCCTGACAGGCATGGTCGAAGTAGCCCGTCTCTCAAATGACCTTACAGTGTTGCAGGGGACGCAAAACTGGTAACCAAAGCAAACCAAACAAATTGCAATACACTGTATTCCATGTTGCATTTTTAACGACAATTTCTCTACACTCTAGTGTTCAAACACACAAGGTGTAGAGGTCCGTGCATGCGGTCTCTGAGACTCGAAGAAGCCGCCGTCCTACGGGATACAACGTGCTGAAAGACTCCGAGTGTCAGGGCCAGATCTGTCTGGTTTATGTGGTCCCCGTCGTCTTCCTAGGGCCAGTAACTCTCCCAGACCGTATTGAACTGGGATTGAAAGAGGAAGAGTTGCGTCACCTAAATCTCGGCCCAAATCATGGGGTAAGGGATAGAATTCTCCCAGTAGGAGGGGGCGAAGAGTGACCGGGCCGGCCCCTCCTACTCCCCTCCCCTTTTTAGCTGAGGGTGTCTGAAAGCGTGTGCTTTTCTGTTCTGATAGTTTTTTTCTCCATCTGTTTCATTCGTTCTTTTTGTTCTATTTGATTCATTCTTTTCTGTCTGTTCCAACATTTCTTTTCTTTCTGTTGTATATCTATTTATCTCATCTTTCATTCAACCAAATACTACATGGAAAAAAAGAAAAGAAAATATAAAACACACACACACACACACACACACACACACACACACACACACACATACACACACACACACACACACACACACAC
>JAUKPP010285188.1:0-10461 GCA_032273245.1 Phyllaplysia taylori
TTAGCTACGAGTCATTTTACAGTTGAAGGTGCTATCCAATGAAAATTCAGATGAGGTCATTTTTGGGTTTAAAAATAAATTAACTTTCATTTCGAAACTACTTTAACGTCAAATTCGACATTAAAAATGCATTCAGCGGGTATGAATAAATTAATTAGAGTTTTGGCAAATGAACCCGCATTAAAGTATTCTTTAACAAGTTGGAAGGCACATACGATGCACAGAGAAATTCTGACGTTTTGTCAGACTGGCATCCGTGACATTCTCAGTAGTTCTACGGTCATGCTTTTCCCCGTATACATTATATCTGTGTATTTATAGGATTATGACAGAGTTGAATGGGCTGAGTTGTGTCTCAAAAGCACCGAACAATTCTAAAAATTCACATCTTCAGAAAAATAGAGTGCATATTTGACACGGCACAGTATACAATACAATAACTGTTACTAGCTAGCCTGATACCTTAAATGTCGCAGTTTTCTTTTAACAAGTTTCTTTGATATGTACAAATATTCTTTTTTTAAAAACTGACATAGTAACACTGGATGCTACTTGCTAATAGGTATAAAACTTGCTGCTATCTTTAAACATGCGCACTTTTATTTCTATTGCTTAGTATGAGACACCAGATAAAAATGGAAAAAGTTCTTAAATAGAGAGAGCATAAGCACTCACAGTCCAGCATGCTGATAGGAGAACTTTTCTGTATTGGTTTTGGTTTAACGTCCCATACGGCACTGTAAGGTCATTTACTAGGCGGGGCCTCCGAATTATATGTCCATCTCCTATAAGACGGGTATTGGAGCCATGAAAACTCAGAAAAAATCCTGGTGAACCTCGCCGGATTCGAATCTGGGACCTCTTCGTCTGTAGACTTTTCTGTATAGATTGTCTCTCAATTTCTTTATCACAAGTAACAACGTTTAGGACAAATAGACTACATGATAAAAGGACAAGACGATATGATATGTTGATTCTGACCAGTAGAATTAGATGAGGTATTTTCCATAAAAATCATTTATAATTAAAAAAAAAAATATAAAAAAATTTAAAAACGACTTCATTAATAGAAATGCCATAAGGTCAACAAATTATATGTATCATTGTGCTCCAAGAGGGTGTCACTGATCCTGTTATAAAACCTTTAAAAAAATATATAAACTTACTTTTACTACATGCAAGATATTAAGATTACTTATGAAAAAAAAAAGAGTAAAAAGAATTTAGAAATTGTACACTGTAAATATTATATCAAAACATAGTACAGATTCAAATACATTGTAGTGTGTTGTACAACTTATGCTTACACAACTTATTCAAAGAGTTTGAATGGAAATCTATGAAAGCAGTAGGGCACTATAAAATCATGAACACAGAGAGAACAAAAGATGTTATTAAATATCATACATTGATTAGATAGTTGACCTGAGAAATTTTGGAATCATCAACTCTGAAACAGAAATTCAAAATAAAAATTGAGTTCAAAATTCACATTTTGTAAGTTGTAACTTAATACCATTACTGAGGTTACAAAATCATATGGGACTAGTTGGTGTGAACACCAGAAAACATTGTTTTTATGGGGTGTACCAATGTTCCTTAGATGTGAATACAATGTAAAATGAAGACTAGTCAGTGCCAGCAAATGAAAAAGTCTTTTTCCTCACTTGACAAAAAAACGGAAGATTATAAAAAATGCCATATCAATGTGATGTACGAGTGAAATTGAGCAATTTAATTCCAACTTGAATATTAAATTTAAAAAATGTTGAAAGAGACAATAAATTGCATCCACAAAACAATTTTCTATTGACTTCAGCTCTTTCTTTCTATACAAAAATCCATTTACGCTGAAAAAATTTCCTGCACAGAATGTTTGGCCCTATCAGTACCTTAAACTCATTATGCTTTCTTACTCTGTAGGCCCTATCAAAGACCGTTTTTGAAAGGAATAAATAAAATTGTGAAGAGAGTTGAAGGTTTCGTTCCTCCTTGACAATTACTTCAAACCATCACTTTGGGTCACGTATCAAAAGATGAAACTGCACATCACAAAAATAGGTGGGCTAACATCAACCAACATCAGAGAGTGATATACTTAAAGATGAGTTAGCTGTTTTGGCTTTCACAAGCTCTTAAATCTGTTGGAAGTTAATGGTAAGTGATACTTACTCCCTGATTATTCCTTCTATAAAACAGAAGAAAACGTGAGAAAAAAAACCTTCACAAAATTTTTTTTTCATTTTTATCGCAAGCAAAAGTTAAAAAAAATTGATAGTGTTCTTTATTTTACATACATATAACCCACAGATAATGCGCAACATAACTGGAAATTTATGTTATACACTATTTCAATGTAAAGCATATGAATGTAGGCTTTCCCTCAAAATTATGCAACTTTCCACTGTGTATGTATGGAATCAGATATCATTCATGAGAAAGGATGTGAAAAAAATCAATAACTTATTCGGCGATGCGCTATGGATAAGTATGGTGACAAAAAGCTCTGCATATAGACAAATTGACTTAGAAACTCTTCGTCCCATCTGTTACCTGTTTCCGTACAACTGCCAGGATTCATCATAGAGTAAACATTTGTAAATTGTGACCACTTGACTTTCAGTTCTGAAATAATCAATAAAGTTTAAAATACAACTGGGTATCTTTCCTCACTGACAATACAGAAGACTGGTAGAATTAGGTTATTCCTGCATAATAGAAAATACTGTAGGCTATTTCTTAAAAAATATTTTCCTTGTCTATTAGTGTAAAAATCACCAGGATTGAACAGATGAACACCTTTTGTCTTTCCCAGAACAGAATAGTCAGGGTGAAAACAATGTATAATTAATTCAGCTGCAATTGGTATTGAATGCAGCATTTACCAGCAACCCATTCTGTTCTTCCAAAATGTATGCAGGTGTGAAGAGTAATATATTTCAACTTCTGTACATATTTAATCTACATCACAAATATAGAATCCAAAATTAAGCGAATGTGTACATAAAACAAATACCCACATAGCTACAGTACTGGTAAATTTATACAAATATATACACTTGTCCCTTGGATTGGTGAGTTCCCTTAGCATAAAAACAGAAACAAGTGAAAAGCTTGCAGTTGTTGCAGTTGCTATTCCTTTTTTTTCTGGGCACAAATCCCTGGGTCTATTTGAGGATTTTGCCACTCCTGGTGTCTTCATCTCAATTCTGTCATAGATGATTTCTATCAAGCTGAAGATTTGGTTCATGGGAAAAATGTATGTAAATAAACCTCCTTTCTTCAAGTACTTGAATCATATATGCTTCCTGTCCATAAAAAATATTTTTCATATGTGAAACATGAAAATTAAGTCAGTGTCAAGTCAATCACAAATTATATTGGCTAACATTTAAATTAGTCCAATGGATAGAAAACTGAAGACTTGGATTTCAAATAATGGACCACAGAAGCAGAAAAATCATTTTGATCAAGTCGAGATCTGTGGTGTACTGATGACACTCTGAGCAGCTGCTCTTGGTCACCTGTTGGGGCCTGTATCTCAAGATAAAAGGCATCATTACAGCAGCTTGCTTTATGAATACTGTCGATAGAGGTGTAAAACATTTAGCCTCAGCTCAAAACAATGGAGGAAAAAAAAAGGAAATATCTCAATTTTTGGGAGTTCTTCCCCGAAAATGATTTTCACTCAGTAAGAATCCACACACACATCGCTGGTTGTTTTGCAAAGAGGCGAATACTCCACTATGATTTTTGTACTATTCGCCCTTATGCAAAAGAACAGACGATATCAATCACATAAGTTATTGTCATTCAACAACCAAAGTAATCATTACACCAGATGTCAAATAAAAATAACAAGAATAGACAAAAAAATATTTAAAAACTGCAGAGGCAGTCAGTAACTTCTACCAACATTTGAATTTAAGATAAGTGGCTTTTCTTTCTTGTTAAGAAAATAACCCATTTGAAATGTACCAGTAATGAGAAAGTATATCCTGCCTTTACCAGGTTGACATTGAATATGGAGTAGATCAGCAGTATAATGTTTAGAGATAAATTCACAACACTTGTTTATAAAAAAAAAAAGATAACCCGTAATTTACTTTAGAAATATAAATGCATCAGAAGTTACATTGTTATAATAATAATAGACTGATTGTCAACTTTATAATCTTTTATCAAGTCACCTATAGGTGCACAACTGACCTGAAAAAAAGCATGAACAATTTTGACTTGAAGACGTTTGAGAAAAGTAAATCATTGTACCTGAATTTCACATTATCACAGCATGAAAAGTACATCTTTTAAAAAAACATTCTGCTTTTGATATACAAGGTAACTTAAGTGGAGTACACGTATCTACGCACTGGAAGAAACTTTAAAAAGTAACACCCATGGAATGTTTCAGAACAATGCAAAAAATAGAAAATCCACAAAAAATGTCTCTAAATACGACATCTCTTCTTAGAATCTAACACAGCAGTAATCTGTTATCACCCGTTTTCACTTTTGGTTTTCATCTTCAAATTAAAAGATTCTGTTGTTGACAGATATGAAATGCTGTTTACTTTCTCACTTCAGTGCTTGAGGAAATACATGAATTTCTTCCTCATTCCAATAGATACTCTTGACTCTCTGATTGAGCTTAGAGAGGTAAAAGTCACAAATTTGACTAGGATGGTCACTTCCACATCTGAACAGTTTTTGTCAACATCTTAGCTGATAAACCTGATGTGTTTTTTTGCATCTACAAAGTTTGATAAAAAGAAGTTTGTATAATAGCTCCCTCTTCCCGAAATTTGCGCTTTCTGCCAAAAACTTGCACCACTTACACCACTGTGCATCTCTTCCTAAACGATGTGCAAATTTTCAACAACATCCGCCCATTTCTAAACTACTTTGTGGTTCATTGACTGAGGTCATCCTGGAGGTCGTTTGCAATGAGATTGTTCAGTCTTTTTTTACACAGAAAAATGACAATCTCAAATGAAGAAAGCATCCGTCGCTTGGAGGATGACTGGAATCCCTGTGTTGATGCGGAAGGTGACTGTTTTGAAGGATTTCATGAGAATTAAGAAGCATTGGGTTTGGTTTTCCTACTACAGGTTCATTATACGAACTTTTCTTTTGATCAAAACTCATAGTTTCTGAAAAAATAGAAAACATGGGGAAAATCCACTAATCTGATCAATAATGGGGGCAGAGGTGTTAAAACGAAACAAATATAGAAATACAGTGCCCAGTTCTCAGGCTGCATCGGCATTTCTATTCACTAAGATGAAGTTGTCTTTTGTTTGACGATCTTCCATGCCAGCTTGTAGTTTACCGCAGCCTGGATACCAAGAGAGATTGGTCTGGCCTCTGATTTTGTCAAAGCAGGAACCTGAGAGAATAAAAAGAAATGAAAAGGGTTGCCGTTATCAATACTGTGTTATCAGATTCCTTGTGTGCATGAATAGTGGATTTGTATATATGTATAGGCCTAGCACTTATCATACACGTTAGTGACACTCACTGCCGGTCATTTGTAAACAAGTGCATCACTGTGTGCCAGCCATTTGTAAACATTTTCCTGACCACCTCTGTTGCATAAGTGTTAACTCCGGAGAGGTTAAATTTGTCATGCGCATTGAGGAAAGATCTTTTTCAAATGCAGCCCATAATTTATGGAATACTCTCTCAAACACAACTCAGAATAGCCAGAACTTTAAATCTTTTAAAAACAGATGAGAAAGCTTTTTGTCTTTAGTAAGTTTTCTTTTTAATGACACTTGCTTATATCATTCTTTATACAGTCCAATGCATATAATGTATGGATGTCATTTTTACCATGTATATGAATGCCATTTATGTCTGTGATTATATATGTATATGTATATATCTGTATGAGCGTCATCGAGCACTTTTAGTGTATTTTAGGCGCTATACAAACTAATTTTTATCATTAAATGGTAGAAATATGGAGCAAAAACCAATGCATGTTTGTGCACAATGTTTACCTCTGTTGAATCTGTCATGTGGACACCTCTAGCAGACAAGTCCTCACGCATCTTTGCAATGCCATCCAGTGAGACGCCTCTGGAAGCATCCTCGATGAAGACTGTTCGAAATCCGTGCTCAATGGCATGATGGGCTGTGAAACCTGGATACAAATTAGGAATTCCATGGTTATGGAAAATAATATTAGAAGAATAAATCCTGATATGATAGTCTATAGGTTGGGGCTTAAAAAATTATGCTTACATATATTATAACTATCAAGGTTCACTGAAAGGCAAATAATTTTTTTTTCAAAAGTATACTGCGTGATTCATGTATGAATATGTATGAACAAAGAGGGGAAAGAAATAATGGTTGCTTTCTTTGAGGAGGTGTGTTCATGTGTGTGGGTGGCGGGGAGGGGGTTATGCCTCTTTCAACATTATACGGTCATTAACAAGGCAGGCTATTTCAACCCCAACTCTGCCTACCAGGGCCAACCAAGGCTGAGAGGGACACAACATCCTAGCTGAGAGACGAAGATAATTATTCAATATGAGGATCAAAATCCCGTGATCTGTGTGATTGGTTTGGTTTCGTTTGGTTTGGTTACCAGTTTTACGTCTCCTGCAACACTGTAAGGTCATTAAAGAGACAGGCTACTTTGACCCCGCCTGTCAGGGAAAAAAAATCCCAGTAGAAAAAAAGACAGATCGTCCGCACTCCAGGATCAAACCAGGGTCTTCCGCATGACAGGCGAAGAGCCTAACCATTACACCACAGCGCCGGTACTGCTCTGTTTCTATCTCAAGAAAAATATCAAAGATATAAAATAATAGTGCCAGTGATGACAAAGTATGTATGGTAAAATAGAAAAGATTGGGCCTAGCAAAGGAAAGATATTATTATGGTAGGGTAACTCATTTCCAAAAGTAATCATATCGACAATATTTTTCAATAATAAAAAAAACAATCCCCACAAATCCTGCCCTTTTATGTTATTGATTTCATCGTTCTGTTTGATTTAGAAACAATGCAAACTTGCACTCACCGACACAGACGTCATAAGCCAGTCCACAGACATACACGTCAGTGACACGATTCTCACTAAGAATAGAGGACAGCCGAGTTTTTGAGAGCTTATCATTGTCCCAAAATGAAGAGTAACTGTCCACATCTGGATTCATGCCCTTGTTTACACTGTACGATTTCTCAGCCACCTGGAGACAAAGTTGAGAAAGAGGCATAGAAAAAGGAATAAAATATGCTATAATTAAATATAATGTTATCAATCACCTTATTGTCAGCTTGGAACCTCCTAAACATAAGACCATGGATTCAAATAACATTTAGGGCCTTATCCAACGGGAAGGCACCCTACAGCCTTTTCATAACTCTATGGAAAGGAGAAGCTCCAATGTAAGGCAATCTACGACTTAGAACTATGAAATGGAAATTCATTATACATGGCAATGACAATGTTTACCCATCTCGCAGGGAGAAATATGCTTTCGTCGTTACAACAAGGCAAAAATATCAACACATTGATGCACACTTACTCATACTCTCAATTAAAAAGGACTAACACACATTTACAACGAGAAAGACATGTATTTGTGTAACCATTGTGACAAGTACCACCATTGTCTTACTCTCTCTATCTCTCTTTCTTTCCTCTCTTTGTTTAATGTTTCAATATGTGTTCTATAATCTAGCTGCAGATGGTACAAATTAATTCTTGCATCCCTCTGTTCTTGCTTCCTTTGAAATTACCCTATTACATCCAGTGGAAAATTCTAATTCTAATCTTAAATGATGGGTGCTTATAATTATTTCTGCCTTTTTCAAAACAGAGTTCGGTACCTATTATTTTTTATGCCTTCCTGATCAACTTATTTATTTTATTAACATGCTGTTTTCCCAAATTGCTATCATAAAAAATTATGCCAAAATAGATCAAACTTTCAATCGTAAAGGTGTAGAATATTTGGAGGATGGATCTATCTAAGTGGAAGGACCTCAGTTTTCTAAAAGAGTACAGCCTCTGATTACCTTCTCAACAATTTTATCAACGTGACGTTTCCAAGTCAATTTGTTGTCTATTGTGAGACCAAGGTATTTGTATGAATCCGTGGCTTTAATCGATTTCTAGTCAATTACAAGGGGTGGAACTGTAGGTTTATCTTTTAGAAAATAAAAATCCCTTCCTTTGTCTTTCATAAATCAACTTTTACAAAATTTGAAATGCACGATTCCAAAAACTTGGAGGTTGATCATCTCTTGGGTAGAACAAATATGTCAGTTTGCAAACAGCTCACGGTATAGTGAATAAAGCCTGTTATCTAGTGGAGGCAGGATCACTTATAAATGATAAAAACTATTAGACTGACCTTCAAATCTGGATGGGTTTGTGCTCCCCAACTCCCCTGAGTACAATGTTTTGGCCACAATGTCTGCACTCTCGGAACTCCGCTGAACTCAAAGACAACTGTGTCCATCACTTTAGCACTTTCAGTATCCGTCTGTGGGAGACACAAATGATGGAAAAACAGAAGTAAATTATCAACTTCTCTACAGCACTGTGAGAGGGAGTCACTGTCAAAATATATAGACAGACTCTAAAACATAAGCCTTATAAAAGAGAGAGGGTAAGGGGTTGGAAGTGGAGGGGATCGAACTCTAGTGCTCTTCATGATAGGCCCAATCTGCACTAGTTTAATAAGGACAGTCCCGTATAACTCAGGTATGTGAAGGTTGGTAGCTTAAAGAGGTAAACAGTACGTTTATATAAATATATGGATGTTCTTTTTCATACATTCTAAAAACCTGGCAGAAGGTAGGACTGACAGCATAACATATTTTGACTATTCTGTTTCAGTAGTAGAAGATAATGTGTCAATGTTCACTTTCGAGATATAACTTGTATTTCTTGAAACTGTCACAATGTTGTGCACTCTACGCTGCATGATGCACAAATAACAAAGCAAGGACAAAAAAAATAAACAA
Organism: Phyllaplysia taylori; assembly: GCA_032273245.1. Lineage (NCBI taxonomy): Eukaryota > Metazoa > Mollusca > Gastropoda > Aplysiida > Aplysiidae > Phyllaplysia > Phyllaplysia taylori. The sequence goes on from JAUKPP010285188.1 coordinate 8,989, forward strand.
GGCAGATGTAAATGAAGTCAGTAGCGTTATATGCAACATTCCCACAGACCTTTGAAGAAGAATGCATGGTTCTCAGTTTGACGTTAAAAGAGTCAGTAGTGTTACATGTAATATTCCCACAGACCTTTGAAGAAGAATGCATGGTTCTCAGTTTGACGTTTAAAGAGTCAGTAGCGTTACATGTAATATTCCCACAGACCTTTGAAGAAGAATGCATCGTTCTCATTTTGACGGTAAAAGAGTCAGTAGCGTTACATGTAATATTCCCACAGACCTTTGAAGAAGAATGCATCGGTCTCATTTTGACATTGTCTACAAAAGAAATGTGGTCCTCCGGGTGCCAGTCATTGGTGTAGACGACAACATCAAACAAGTTTTGATCCAACAAAGAGTTGATCACAGGAACAACTGCCGATCCGTCCTGACCAGCTGGACATTTGGACAAGGACAGCGAGCCTGAGATGAAGTCATTTTGCACATCCACAACAATAAGAGCTTTCACTGGCTTGAGAATCTGGAGAAAGTACAATAAGATATTAGTGTTGTGAGCACTATAAGCATGATATATAGAGTAGCAATAAGATATTAGTGTTGTGAGCACTATAAGCAAGATATATATATAGTAGCAATAAGTAAGTACTGTGACCACTATAAGCATGAATATATGGTAGCATGAAGTTTGGGCCGGCACAACTTTCATTTAAGATCTACACAGCATGCCATAACATGATACACTCCACAAAAGTCTAATGACATAATTTGAAAATAAATCCTATTTTTGTCTTGCTTAAATGGATCTTTTAGGCCATAAAAATATTTCAACATTATTCCCTTACTGCATTTGAATTACTGAACTGTAATATAGAACCCAGAGAAAGCTTTTCATTGCAAAAAAAATAATGGCATAAAAATTAAGTTTCTTTCCATGATGCAGTACTCCAAACATTTAACTCTAACAAAACATTAAATATACTAATACATAGGAACAGACATTGAAACAGGTGATTACTTCAGGCATTCATGCACCATAATAATACGAGGATGCAAAGTTTTTATGTTCTTTACCTGCTTAATCCAATAGAACCAAGCATAACGAAACTCTTCAAGGCTCACCAGTCCGTCCTGTAGAGTTAAACAATAATATAAAGTTTACTGCAAACTATGGAATGGGTTTCGGATGAAATTAAACATTATAGGCTAGTATTTGACAGAGCAATCAACAGATGAAAATTTCATTTGACAAAGAAGGATGATATATCAGTGGGAAAATTCAGAGGTGGCAACTCAATTCGAAAAAAAACCCTGAAGTTTTCCGGAGCACCCCAAAACAGCCCCCATATGTCATTAATAATATAATAGGAATCACAAAAATTCTCACCACCTTTAGAAGTTGCTCTGTTCTATTTCCCATATGGCAATAGATTATTCATCCATATTTTAAGGACTACCTTTATATCAAGAAGAATAATCTGT
>JAUKPP010285199.1:0-10461 GCA_032273245.1 Phyllaplysia taylori
TCAAGAAAGTTATAAATACAGATTCTTCTTCTTGATATAAAGGTAGTCCTTAAAATATGGATAAATGATCTATTGCCATATATGGGAAATGGAACAGAGCAAGTTCAAGGGTTGTGAGATTTTTTAGATTCATATTATAGTATTAATGACAAATAGGGGGCTGTTTTGGGGTGCTCTGGAAAAGTTCAGTTTTTTTTTTCGAATCGAGTTGACACCTCTGGATCAAATCTGGCATTACTGATGGTGACTCACCTATAGGGAATAGATTGTAAAGTGGTGTTGTGTGTAAGAACAGTGTTTGTTATCTTGGGTCCACTGTGTACACAACTACAACAAAGAAAAATATGTTTAATAGGATGATGTCAAAAGGCAAAGGAAGCATTAAAATGCCACTAACTGGACCTTTTTCGCACCAATTTCAATAAAATTTCAGATTAATAAAATTCAACCAAGGGGACACAAGGTCAGTAAATAGTCGAGGACAGTTTACTCGAACTCTCTGTACACAAATTTACGAGTTGTTCTAACAGCACACCATTCCCCGAATAATCTGCTATCAGACATGTCTACAGTTCTGGAATTTTCAGATTCGTTCTGTAAATTTATCAGAAAATGATGTGCATTTTGGAAATATGCATTTCTCTCCCAAAATCCGGACTTTTAAAACGAAATTGTCGGGTAAAGAAACCAATTATTTATACTTTATAGACCCATCAATCATGATTATTAAAAAGATAATTAAATTACATGTAGATCTAGCACTTACACTGCATGTAGTAGGCTACGTGAATAATTTCCCTGCGCTGACACCATGACCCACACTGCGCGCAGGGGGAATAAGAGAAAGACGGAATACGCTTGGTGTGATGAGAGTGGCATCGGTGCAAAGCGTAGGGATTGGGTAAAAGGGAATGGTATGGGGTGTGGGAAGAGAGGGACTGCACGGAGATGTGAACGAATGAAATTGGCTAGTCCATGGTGGTCAGTATGGGGCAGATAGATGGAGAGAGAGAAGATGGGGGGGCGGGGAGCGTAGAGAAGTCAGCTAATAAAAAATAAAATTACTTTAAGAATGAGTCCACTAATGAAATGACAGGAAAATGATGCAAGACACCCAGATTGTACTGTGCGGTCCCCAATGCTCAGAAGCTAGCAGACGACGGGCGATTGGATCAAGAAGTGGTGCGGGAACAGTTTATTAAGTACTGTGAGTGAGTGCCCCTGCAGGGATTCGAACCTACAACCTCACTCTTCAGTAGGATTACAAGTCCGGCTGACTAATTACTAGGCCATCGACTTAGCTATTCTCTTATAATCAAGGCAAAGCATGCATGGTAATAGAATTTTATATATTGGAAAGGAGTGAATGTTTTTATTACATACATTTTTTTTGTCATGTTTCTCTTTGGTGTTATGTGAGATGATCAAGATTGTTCATTGAGAGTCAAAGTGAGTTCAAAATTTTAGTTTGAAACGTGACTTACTCACACTTACACACATAAACCTCCACACGTCTACCCCTCTCTATTCTCAAGATATACATCAAAGTAAATTTATGACCACTAGCCAGTACCTGTAAGGTAATGGTTAGGTTCTTCGGCCATCATGTAGAAGACCCGAGTTTGATCTCACATGTGGCTCATCTGCGATGTTCTACTGGGATTTTTCCCTCTCAGCCCGTGGTGGCCCTAACAGGCAGGGTCGAAGTACCTGTCTCTTAAATGACCTTACAGTGTTGTAAGGGCTGTAAAGTGTGTAACCGAACTAGGAACAATAAGCTCAGCTTCCCTGTGGATGGTTGGCAGCGCTCTGGCTTGGTCTGCTCTTTCTACTTCCTTCTGTGTTGTTATTGTTGTAATCTTTTTCTTCACACTGAAATGACCTAACCTGCTTTCCCAATGAAACAAAGCCCATGACTTATTTCACGATACTACACTGCTCCTGACTCTTTCCTCAGAAAGTGAAAAAGTTTTATGCCTTCGAGAAGCTTGAAGTTCCGGTGGAGGCTGAGTACTTGGAAGTACGCTACTCTGTAAGTTTCCTTTCCTATCTTTCTAATTATCTTGTTACCTTCAGTACCTTCTAGTACAGTAGTCTACGCCTAAGATCCCTTAGGAGCAGGGAAATTGCGGGATCCTAGGTGAATGGGACTCAAACCAAACTATCAAGAGGAAGGCCCCATGGTGGTTCATTGACTAGTATAAGCAGGCTTTATTGATGCGGCTCATGCCTTATGTTAATCAAAGAGTGGTAAACCTTCATGACCAATCACAACGGCCTCGTCTTACTTTTCTTTTATCCATTTGTGAGTCTCTAGATCAACATTGAACCCAACGCTCCTCCTTTTTGTCTGTAAAAAATTTATGGCTTTCCTCTTGGTCAACTTCCCGCTTCTGTCATTACCCATAATTGTGTAGTTGCCGGGATAAATCCGAAAATCCAGTTATGTGAACTACTCTTGTGTTCATCCCAAGCAATTCAACAGCTTATAAGCAGGGCAGAATAACTGGGATTTTCGGATGTTTTTCCTTATCTAGTTGGCACCTCTATATTTCCTATCTCTTTTGGGACCTTTCAAGCTTTCTTGTGTCTTAGAACCTCACCAAAAAGACAAATCAAGATAATTTAGTTTAAAAAAAATATTTTTCCTTATTACAGGAAAATTTTGGGAAACAATTTTCTCTCCTCTCTCCCCTCCCCCTCTCTCTCACCCTCTCACTCTCTTTCCCCCTCCCTGACTCTTACCTCTCTCTTCCCTCTCTTGCCCTCCTCTACCCCCTCTCCTCCTCTCTCCCTCCACATACACACGTATACATACACATGCACACACACACACAAACGTATTGAATTGAGAATGTCATGAACAAAGTTAAAACTTACCAAAAATTGCAGCTGCGTGTAATTGAAAAAAATCCACTTCCTTTTCTGTTCAGGCTGATCTCCCAGGTCTGCCCTCTGACCTCCAGGGCGAGACGTTCAGCCACATTTTTGGCACAAAGACGTCCAGTCTGGAGCTGCTGCTACTCAACAGGAAGATGAAGGGCCCTGCATGGCTGGATCTCAAGTGTCCTCGTAAGGTTTTACTTTCCGTGACCAACAGTAGAACCCGCATAAGTTGACATTGCTGGGACTATTAAAATCACGTCGAGTAAAGAGAACATCGACATTGCTCGGACTATCGAAATTGCGTCAAGTAAAGAGAAAGTCGACTTCAGGGGTCCCAATGTAGTACATAGAGAAAAAGTTGGGATTTCCAAGTCTTGTACTTAACCGAATAACCGAATGTGGAGTTAACAGGCGTCAAAATATGCGGGTTCTACTGTTTTAGTGTTGAAAGCGCAGTAAAACTCAAACAAGCAAAGCCCGTCAGTGGGTTAGGGTTAGCCGGTCAGTGAGTTAGGGTTAGCCGTCAGTAAGTTAGAGCTAAAATTCGAGAAGATAGGGAGATACGGATTTCCATAGTCAAAATACGGAATTGTTTCGTGGCTGTGGGGGACCGCTGGCTTGGGTTAAACTTTTATTTTTTTTACTGGAAATACTCTTTTGTATTTGGAAATAAGCGTTTCCGGTTTGCAGCAAAAAACAACAACCCACCTACCGGAAGTGGAAAGTCGGCATTGTATGGAAGTGGAAAGTCGGCATTGTAAACAAGAGCACTTTCGTTTTCTCTTTGTTTGCACTTGCTGCACTGAGAGTTCCTTTTCCATTTGGATTATCTGTACGGAATTATTTGGAATTTCCAAATGGTGGAAGAGAATGAGAGGGTGCATTACAGTTTGTTCATAATCATACAACAAATAAAAAATGTGAATATAACAAGATTGTTGGGACCAGCCAAGCATCCTCGTTATATCTGACGTCTTATATCCAAGGTCGTTTAACAAAGATAAAAAGGATAGACTATAGAGATATATTTTCTCTTGTCACATCCATACTGGCTATTCTGAGTTTGAGTGATTATATTAAATGACTTCGAAACATTTCCCCCAAATTTTTTCAGAAATCCCGAATCCCCGAACAAGTTGGTGTAAGCTTGAGGTGAGTTCAAACGAATTATTATAAATCATGAAAATTTGGGTTTTTTTCTTCACGAGATCGCTTTTTTTTTTTTTACCAACCCAGAGAAACCAGCTGTGGATGTATCAACAAACTGGATTCTCAAGCCTTTACTTTCTCATGTGTCTCCAAATCTCCAAGGGTAATTAGACAATCAAAGGGGTTATCAAAGCCACAGATCTCATGTAGGCAGAGGGTTCTCTTGGTCTAGAGGTTATCGTGTTGGTCTCTCATGCCAGTGGTATCTTGTTCAATCCCAGGACAGTGCAGGCATTTTTCTCTTTATTTCTTCACCTTCTCTACCTTATCTATTCTTCCAACTTTACTCTTTAACTCTTTCTCTGCTTTACTCTCCTCATTCTCTCCTGACTCTCCTCTCATCTGCTCTTGTCCTCTTACTCTGTTCCTCTTTTCTCAACCACACGCCTGATCTTAGAATGAGTAAGATCCAACACTTCTCGAATAAGGAGACCCAGTGTCCATGTTGCGCACGTTAAAGACCCTTCTTATGATCAACAGGAGAAATGACCCAGTCCAGGATGTGTAGACATTTATGAGTAGGTACCTGAACATGTTGCTTTAAATTATTATCTAAAAGCATACTGCATATATTTTTTGTGGCTGGATTGGCAGAGTCGAAATGAAAATTGAATCCCCGTGATAATAAAAGGTAACAATATATTAAAAAATTCTTCCATAAAAGTGGAGGCTATCACATTGTGTACATGAAGGTCCTGGTGCTCGGGAGCAAGGAAATAGGGGGACCTAAGGCAAATGGGACCCTCGCAGAATCGTTAAAGGGAAGACTGGACAGCACCATAGGTTGGGCCTCAAGTGTAGACCCTTGTATTGACTTAATTGAGACTCGCACCTCTTTGTTTCATGTGGAGCATTGGGTCTTTACTGCACTTCTCCAATGATCTTGGTCTTGGGCTACTCATTTTGCCTCATACCGGGACAGTTTGATGTGCTTCAGCTCCCTATCTAAAGTCCTTCATCTTGTTGTCATTAGGAGCCAGACCCTTGTATTATTAAAGAAAAACCTTAAAGTTTTGCGAAATTTCCCCCCAGGCTGTCATCACAAGACCAGAGCACGTTTCTGTCAGCGATGTCAGTTTGCCGCCGCCGCCTCTCACTGTGATGACCTTGAACTTAAGGACACTTCCCAATCCAAAGACTAGACAAAACGAGGTATGCATAGTGATGTGTTTGGGTGTATTATAATTCTCTGTAAGATGTGAAAGTACAGTAGAACTCGCACGTCTTGACGTCTTTTGTCTCGACAGTCGGCATGATTTGGAATTCCCAACTTTTTCTTCATTTACTACATCGACATCCCTTAAAGTCGACTCTCTCTTTACTCAACGTAATTTCAATAGTCCTAGCAATGTCGACGTATGCGGGTTCTACTGTATTGTGTGGTCCTGTCCCACCCCTCTTCCCCCAACTCCTCTCCCTTACCATTGATTCAAATGTTGTAAAATTCTAAAAGAAATAATATTTTTTAGCTGTGGAGTCTTTCGCTTTATTTCTGGTAATTTTTCTTCACGGTACTCATCTACTAGAGGAAAAAAGGACATAGTCAAATTTGCATCTCAAAGCCTACAATTATGCTATGCAAATCTGTTATGTTAGATTAGATCACTAGACTATTTCACGCCAAATTTATCATGGGATTGTTTGGGAGTTTTCTGTGTGGTTTTGGGAGACTTCGAGAGATATTTTTAGACAAAAAAAGGTACTTGACCTAATTTGGCGCTTGCACGGTTAGAGCCAGACATCGCGATATGGAGGTCCCATCTCTTAAATAATCTTATAGTGTTGTAAATGCCGTTTAACCAAAATCAACCTAACCTATTTGGTTTTCCCCCTCAGATCGTGGCAGCTGCGTGCTTGGTTCACACGGACTTCCACATGAACAAACCGGCACCGAAGCAATACTTCCAGCAACATTTCTGTGGTAGGTCAGAAGAAAACTGTTGGCAATGGTGTCTGAACTGTTGAAAAAACAACCATGAAATATTCCTCTCGTACTTTTTCATTTCCTGAAATTTTCTGCAAGCAAGGCAGTTTTTGGGAAAAAATCATTAGAGTAGAAGATTTATGGCTACATAATATATGTTACGAGCACAGTATTCGTTGTTTAGTTTAGCCAGGTTTTTTTTGGACATCGAACCTGTATTCCTAAGAATTCAGAGACATGGTAGTTGAAGACTTTTTATTACACACTTGAAAACTTATTGTGCTTGAGTTCTGTCATTTTCAGCCACTAACTTCTCACTCTCTTTGTCTCCAGCGATCTCAAAACCAAATGACTGCATTTTTCCCTTTGACTTCAGAGACGAAGTTAAAAAACAGGTAGGTGGCTGAAGAGTCGTAAAATACCGATCCTCTGAATTGTTGATAGCTGTGGTATTCTCAAGTTAAGGAGAGAGTTTTTTGAAGACTCATTTTCATGAAACTGAAGAATCTCAACTTTTTTTTTTCGTACAATACCTTCAAAATTGCAATGTGTCTTTGACTTGTTTTGATGCAATGTGCCCTGTGATTTGATAAGATTATAAGTGAGAATAATGTTATTCATGTTGGAGCCGAGGATGAGCCGAAGATGCCATTTCTTTACACAGTTCTTACTTTAGGTAGAGTGGTGATGTGCTTCAGTGAATGGAATCGATCTCTAGATCTCTGGCTACACTATCCTCATTCGTGCACGCAGTGTTAATTCTGCACCAGTAAATTTTTCTCTGTTTGTTGAATGCAGGGTGTTCATTGAGTCTTGAGTTCTACTGTATACGTTTTAAGGATCTGCACTAGAAATTGGATGATAAACTTAGCTACATCGCCTACCTTTTGTATGAAGTGGACAAGGCTCAAGATTTTTTAGCCAGTGTTAGTTGAAATGTTTTTATTTCTTTAAGTGGGTGGTTGGTGGGTGATCTAATGTGATTTACTCGTTTTACTTCTTTCTATGTGTCACTATTGTCCTCTTTCGTCCTGGCTGAAATGACCTTAGCGTTGATGTGCAGTTAAACGTAACCAAATCAATATTTCGTGTTAAAAAAAATAATCCAATGTAAAAGCAAAGTATGAATTAGGTCTACGTTAATTATCTCATTCTGTTATACTGTTGTCTCCCATGTGTGCATCTAGTCTAGCCGGATGAAGGTTGAGATCATGCCTTCCGAGCGTGGCCTCATTGGGTTTCTGCTGGCCAAGATACAGAAGACGGACCCGGACTTGCTTGTGGTGAGTTTTGTCTTGAGAGAATAAATCTGAAGTCGTGCTATTATTTTGGTGAAAGTCTGTGATAAGCTGTACCTAAGATTGTTGTGTTGTTGTTTTTTATTCATGTGTTCCCTACTGTTTGACACTGCTACTTGATTTAGGCTGCAGGCTGCTCCTAGTCACACAAGCAGAAAGAAAAGAAGTGCGTTGGTGAGGCAGAGCTAACTGTGCAGTGATGATTATCTTCCGCATCATTTTGTTTGTTTTCCTGGGACACTTGATTGGTGTTTTGTTTAAGTTATTGTGATGATTTTATCTTTTTCAGGGGTTGTTAAATGGCTCTCATCTTTTTTCAGGGTCATGATATCTATGGCTTTGATCTTGACCTGCTTCTACACAGAATCAATACCAACAAAGTTCCCCATTGGTCGAGAATCAGCCGACTGAAGAGAACCAGGATGCCAAAGCTGACAGTAAGTGTCGATCACACTGAGAGTTAGGGAATTTCAGAATGTTTCTCAACAATTACATAGGTGTTGTTTGTTAACTTTCTCAACAATTACATGGGTGTTGTTTGTTAACTTTCTCAACAATTACATGGGGGTTTCTTCTTAACTTTTGCCCCAGGATGTTTCTGAACAAATACATGAGTGTTGCCTTAAAGTTTTGCCTTGATAGTGCAGCAGAACCTCAACTAAACACCTCGTGTACAATCTGTCTTTTCAGCAAAGTCATGGCCGCGCAACGTTTGCGGAGAAGTCTGCAGTCTGTGGCCGGATGATGTGTGACGTCCAGATCTCTGCCCGTGAGCTGATTCGTTGCCGCAGCTACGACCTCACTGAGTTGTCCAGTCAGGTTCTGAAGCAGACGAGGACTGAGGTTGACTATGATAAAGTGCGGGAAATGTATTCGTAAGTTGAAGTTTTTAAGCTGATTTCTTTTTCAGATTGAGCTATATATACTGGGATGTATCATTGTTTGGAAGATATTTTTCTTTTCTTTTTTCTTTTGATATATTTTAAGCACTTGGTTGTAGCTTTGAAGTGAAAGAACAAGATACAGTAGAACCCGCATATTTCGACGTCTGTTAACCGATTATAGGCTGAGGTCGACATAATTTGAAATTCCCAACTTTTTCTTTATTTAGAGTTGCCTTTCCTCACGATTTTTTCGTGTGTCTCACGAATTTCAAGTTGATCTAGCGCTTTCACGAAAAGTACCAAATTCTCACGATTTTTAAAGAAAACTCCTTGAATTTGATTCAAAGCCTAAAAATCCTTGAAAATTCCATGAATTTGGGTCACGTCCCTTGAAAACTCCTTGATTTTCGAAATCTACAATTTTAGTAAGAATATGGAATCAGTGTTCGTTTTCCTTCCAAGAGCCACAGCTAACTTAGGCTGACGCAGATGACCACATGCCTGAACAATACCTGGTGATCAATACTGCCCCCTGTCATAAATTATTCAGTGTTTGTTTTTTGTGTTGTTAGTTTTGTTTTGATTTTCTTTCCTCCAGGAGCAGCAAGCAGTTGCTGAAGTTGGTGGAGATGACCTTGATGGACTCAAACTTGACCTTGCGTATCATGTATGAGCTGAACGTCATCCCTCTGGCTCTCCAGATTACAAACATCTGTGGCAATGTCATGGTGAGGGAGGAGTGAGAGGGGAGAGGGAGGGAGGGGTGAAGGAGAGAGAGGGAGAGGGTGTGGGAGAGAGGGAGTGAGAGAAGTAGAAGGGAGGGAGAGGAGGGGGAGAGGGAGTGAGAGAAATGGAAGGGAGGGAGAGGAGGGTGTGGGAGATAGGAGAGGGAAGGGAGGGAGAGGAGGGTTGAGAGGGAGAGTGAAGGGAAAAAAAAAGTGCAGGAGATTGAGAGAGGAGAGAGGGAGAAGGAAGGAAGGAAAGGGCAGGAGATATGAGAGGGAGAGATATTGGGGCAGGAAAAAGAGAGACGAAATGGGACAGTGGAAAGAGGGGGAGAGAGGAAGATTTCATTTAATTTTTCTTCAACAAAAAAAAAAAAAAAAAAATTTCTTCAACATGAATTGCCTCAGTCATATCCCACTGTGAAATTATAACATTTTTTATCTCTGATATTTCAGTCTCGTACTCTGATGGGAGGTCGGGCGGAACGAAATGAGTGGCTTCTACTGCACGCCTTCCTAGAGAAACAGTACATCTGCCCGGACAAGGAGTTTAAGAAGAAACAAACTGTGGTATGTGCTTTTGATCTTTATCACACTGTGGAATTGTTTGTTTTTAGGCTTATGTTATGTTTATGGGGATTTTTTTTTCTTCTTGTTGTGTGTTGGTATGTTCTACAAATTTAGTGTTTTTCTCATGGTTTTTTTTTTAGTTTACAAAGGGACAGCTAGCTCTTTAAAGCTACATATTGATCCTCATGTGTAGTTTTTCTTCTTTGATGCCTCACTTTTCACGCACACAGTCTTCATGCTTTTATTATAGTGTGTCTCTCAGCCCTGCTCTGCCCTGACCGGGTTAAAGAAGCCTGTCTCTACAATAGCCGAACTGGGTTGCAAGGGGTGTTACACTAGAAACAAACACACATCAAAAGATTCATAATGATAATGGTGTTGATAACTGCGTTTTGCATGATACAAAATGCACAGAAATCGAGTTCTTATTAGGGTTACATTATTGTTGTATTACTCTTTTCTTGACATAAACGGTGCTGGAAGGTACATAATCTGATATTGCATCTACAGAGATGGCTGTTAAACAGCGTTTGGCATCGTTTTAAACTGATTATTACATCGATGAGCAGAGAGCAATAAAGGGGTAGGGGGTAAATATTGCGGAGGAAGAAAGAGTGGGAGGGGAGGGAAAGAGAGAGAGAGATAGAGGGAGAGAGAAGGCGGGAGGGGAGGGAGATCTTCGTACACTTTTTTCACAACCTTCATTAATGTTCATAACTCCCTTCAGGCTGTTACCCTACACAACTGTGCACTCAGTCTTAGTTTTATGAGAATGCAGCTAACACTACTCTCTAAATTCTAATGCTATATGGGCGTTACAATAACTTCCTACCAAACCCCACACAGACATGCCTACAGTTCCGGAATTTTATCAGAAAATGATGTGCTTTCCGGAAATACGCATTTCTCTCACAAAATCCGGATTTTTAAAGAAAATCACCAGTGAACTCATTGTTTATACTTTA
>JAUKPP010285210.1:0-10461 GCA_032273245.1 Phyllaplysia taylori
CCAAGATGTTTCTAATGGTCTTCTTTAAATACAGGATGGCCTGCAAAGAAAAGGTGGGGATGAATTGGTTGGTTTCTTTTACATGAGAAGATTATTTCAACTACCTTCTTATTAGGGTCAGGATTGAATTCCAGTTTCCATTGATAGGCCCATTCCCAGTGTACACGGTATGTCCAAAAGACGTCCTTATGACGTCCTTATTCCGAGTGGACGTCCCCAACTATTATTGGACGTCCAAATTCCGTCTATTATAAAACGTGTTTTGGACGTCTTACAATGACTGAAAATTGACGTATTTTTTCGGTCCTTTTAAGACGTCCATTTCCAAACGAAAAATAGACGTCTCAAATGGGTCTTTAAAAGACGTGTTTTGGACGTCCAATAAAGATCGCATATCATCGTCTGTTTTCGGTCCCTATTAGACGTCCATTTCCCAACAACAAATAAGCGTCCGGGTCTTTAAAAGACTATTGATCGTTCACACAATAACGAGACATGAACAAGAGAAGCCGGTCGCCATCTCAACTGATCTCAACACAAATGAAAAATCATTAGTAAACAAATCGATACACTGGATAAAACAAATGCAGGTGATCATATTTTGAATTAGAATAGAGAATAAAAAAAACAATGACAAAACGAACCATGACTCATTTTCTTTCATATGATTTGCGCGCCAAATTATGCTTCTGTGAAAATAGTGTGGCTAGGAACAGAAACATTTGTCCGTGCTCGCTTGTTTGTTCGTTTGTGACTGTGTATTTGTATATATTGTCTGATACTAACTGAATTTCCATTATTTTTGTAAAATAAAGACTTTTGATAAGATGATATCGTAGAATGTGCCCAAACCCTGAAAACACTATTGACACGAAGACACCCACTGCACCGTGATTTTTATAAAAAACTTTCGTATCGATAGGGTATTGGATCTTGTTTCAAGGCAAGCGTGGCAGGTGGACAAAAAGATGAACACGCATTAATTGATTTGGGTATGTAATGTTTCGTAGAGTGATGGAGACCGGTGCTGTCATATAATGGTTAGGCTCTTAGCCTGTCATGCAGAAGACCTGGGTTCGATCCCGGTCGCGGACTATCTGTGTTTATTTCTGATGGGATTTGTTCACTTTCAGCCCGAGTTGGCCCTGGCAGGCAGGGTCGAAGCAGCCCGTCTCTTAAAATGACCTTACGGTATTCCAAGGGACGTAAAACTGGTAACCGAACCAAACTAACCAAAGAGTAATGGAAAGATTAAAAAACTCAAGAGTCGAAGGCAGCAAAAAGAGTAGGCCTATATTACTATTTGCCTTGTGATCATGTCAAATTTTTTTTTTTGACATACGATACAAGCAACAAAGCCTTCAATAATTTGATAAACTCTTGAGCAAAACAACCAGATCTAGAATATATGCATGTGCCCATAAACTGAAAAGTTGAGGAATTGGTATGGCGTGATCTGTCCGTGTGTTTATGAGTGCTTGCGTGTGATCGTGTCTGTATGTATCGTGTACGTTTTGTAGGATGTGTGGGGAAAAGTGAGAAAGAGAACACAGATAGGTACCCCAATCCATCCACCTACTCATCACACATTGAAATAGAGAGGAGAGAGAAAGAAAGAGAGGGAGAGAGAAAGAAAGAGAGGGAGAGAGAAAGAAAGAGAGAGAGAAAGAGAGAAAGAGAGAGAGAGAGAGAGAGAGAGAGAGAGAGAGTGAGAGAGAGAGAGAAGAGGGGGTGGGTGGGTTCTCTTACATCTGCTTTATACATGTTAAGTTACAATCCAATAATCACAGTTGTCAACAACTCATGTTATTGGTTTGCCTGATAACGAGCTTTCAAATAAACCTAACGATGTAAAAAGAGTTGCCTCCTCTCGATTCTCGTCACATGCGTTAAAAGAATTACAAGGGCGAACGGTTTCCTTACCTCTCAGTCTGCGCCAGTTTCTCTACCCTGGGGAACCAGATATGGGAGGTAACCCATACAAAGCTCAACCACCAGGCGACCGCGATGGGGTAGTAGTAGTCGGAGAGCAGCGTCTTAAGGTAGTGACTACCGTCTCCGTTCACCTCGCAGTTCCAGAACATGTAGGTGGGCATTGACATCAGGTAGGGCTCCGTGCTATTTCCGTTCCAGCTCTCACAGTCGCTGATAAGGGTGCCCAGGAGAATCGGGAGAGACAGAGACAACGGAAGCGCGAATGACCCGATTTGAAGCAAGGTTTTACACGCCGTCTTCGCGAAAGTGTAGCAGAGGAGACAGGCACCGATTTGGATCAACATCACCCAGAAAGGATCTTCGAGATACTCTTTGGCCTCCACGTTGGCCACGCCGTAAGGATTGACCAGATGAGGGCATCCGTCCTCTCCGTTGTCTCCGAAGAAGTAAAGAACTTTGGCGCAGTTAGATTTGAAGTCGCTGATGATCGCCGTCATAGTCAAAAGGGTCACGCTGATTTTCCACAGACTGATGAATAAGTAGATCTTCGTTCTCATGCGTCTTGTATGCTTCTTCAGATCCTTCAGTTTTCGTCCTAGCCCGCCTAGAGTGGTGCATTTGTTCACATAGTTCTCCCAGTGCCCAAAGGAGATGAGGAACAGAGAGGCGGGTATCGCCCATGACTCAGTCGGGGTCATATCTTCCAAAAAGTATCTGATAGGCCACAGGAATAGAATAGAAGCTTGGAAGAGGATAGCTATAAAGTCGGCGATGTAGGTGAGGAAGTTGCGTCCCGTGTCGCCTTCCCGGTCGAAAAGTTTGAGGATGGAAGGCACGAAGGCCACGCCCATGGTCAGGACGAGACCTCTGAGGGAATCCATGTTGGGCAGCACTTGGAAGGCGAACAGCGAGAGACCGAGAGAGTGGAACGTCTCGCTGATGAACACCTGCGGAGTCGACATACAATGGGGAATAGATGAGTCTTAGTTTTATCGACTTTGAGTGCCTTTCCCATCGTCATAGTCATCATTATATCCATCATTCTCGTCACCACCACCACCACCATTACTATCATCGTTATTGTCGTCGTCATGATCTTAATACAACAACAACCAACAACATCAAAAGTAGCAAAGACAGGACAACAACAGTAAGGGCAGTAACTATCTTTATAACTTTCAAGCAAAGTCGATAGAATTGACAGGATACCCCTATTCCCTACCCGACAAAATACAAATACAAAACAACAAAAAACAGAAACAATAAAAATTTAACAAAACCCAAGACCAGAAAACCAGAAACCACACAAAACCCAATAAAAATCAACAACAAAGGACAAGCCAAATCCCACCCCCACCCCTCTTAAAAAACTCTCTAAAAACAACAACAACCCCAAACAACAACAACAACAACAACAACAACAACAACAACAACAGCAGCAACAGCAACAACAAAAATCAAACAACCCTAGCAACCAAAAAGCACAAAAATAACCAAAATATTACCAAAAAAAACCTCCCGGCATTGACGGCACCTTGTCCACCAGCACCTCATATCAGCATCCCGATTTCCCCCAACCGAAAAGATATCAAGACAAGACTATGCTCTAAGAAATCAGGAAATTGGGATTTCATTTGAAGGAATGAGCAAAAATTGCTAGTCGGTTGGTGGATGCTCTGACGAGGTCTCCTCATTCTTCTTTCTTAGTGTTGCTATTGTTCTAAGCTGCTTCCCAGAACTGAAATGCATTTACAACGTCGATGGTGCCGTTTAACTATAAACAAAAATAAGCCGACGAAGAGAAATGTAAACTTGAATGAGTATCCAAAGGGTTTCTTTTTCTCATTCAATAAATCATGATTTCAGGTAGACATGTGTTGAGTGTGGTGGTTTTTTTCAGCTCTTTATCCCAAAAGGTGAAATGCTGCTATCAGAACTCCCTTAGTGAAGAGTATCAAAGAAGAGCCGATGGGACTTCTGGGGCCGAACAGTAAAGCTCCAGCCTACAAATAATGAGTTCCCGGGTTCGAATCCTGGGAGGTTTACCGGGTGGCTAAAACGGCCAAAGAGACTGATGGCTCCATAAACAAATAACTTTAAACTAACTTCACCGTGATTTTTTTAGATGGACGTAAAATTCGGACGTCCCGCATTTGAAATGACCTCACACTACACATACGCAAGGGGCATTACCCAAAACCAAACCAAAACACAGAAGAAGAACTCACCGCTAGCGCAGCCTTCCAACTGGGCGTCCTAGAATTCTTGAAGCACACACGCCACATACACTTGATGAAAGTAAACACATACGGCGTGCAGATGAGTGTGAACATGGCCCAAATCCAACGAATTTCCACGTTTTGCGTCATTCGGTACACCAAACCGTTCACACTCTCCGGCTTCACTCTCGTACAGAAACTGAAATGTCTTCCTCCTGGGTGCTCCTGGCAGTACAGAGTGACGTTCACGTAAATGTTGGAGGAAATCAGCAGCAGCGTCGTCTTGGAGATGATGGTGCAGATGAGCACTAACAGTGTCAAAATAAGTCCGACCGCCACTTTGAGCACCTTGCGGAAGCGGCTGATGGTGTGGTCGTCAAGGGAGACGTCCTTGACCCTGCTCATCACACGGAACACGTCCCATGTCTTCCATGGAGCTTTGCTCTCTAGACTGTCTAAGCTGTGGGAGATATGGAGATATGATGAAATGAGATGAGATGAGATGAGATGAGATGAGAAGAGATTTGATGACATACATATTGTTACATTTGCTCATTGGATTATCGAAGCTTTGGGGGGTAGGATGAGATAAGATGGATAATGAGTTTGCTCGTTCGGTTGTCTAGGCTGTGGGATAAAAGATGAGATGAAATACGAAGATATGAAATAAGATAAGATAGACAATGGCTTTGCTCAATAGACTTTTGAGCCATGGGAGATAAGATGAGATAAGATATTATATAATAGTATAGCTTAGTTTTAAGGGAGGGGGGGGGGGCAGATCATAGAAAACAACACTGATACAGATAGTTCCTATGTCTACATTGCCCCTACGATTTGCTTGGGGTGAGAGGTTGAGAACCCAGCAGAGGCGCTGACAAGTAGGGCCTATATGAATTAGTACGTCTTAAGTGATCTGGAATACCTGTCGTCAGAGTGAGGACAAAGGGCTTAAACAGTCAAAGACCCGTATTCGGTTCCCAAGTGGGGGACCAGAGTATGCGTCTTTCTAATAGGATCCGTCCATCTCAGCCAGGATTGGCCCTGACACGTAGGGTCAAAGTAGCTCATCTATTAAATGACCATATAGTGTCGCACGGACGTGAAACTAAAAACCAAACTAACGCTAACCTGGAGTAGCTATCGCGAGAAGCGATATTGCCTCTGGCGGGCAGCGATCTGAGTCGAATCTGGTCACCCGAGTCACTGCTCATCTCGTTCTCCACGTCAGAAGCCTTCAGATTCTCGTTACTACTCGCATCGCTCAGTCTGAAAAACAGGAACAGTGTTTGGTTATTCTTCGTTCAGCCGCAAAAACTGCAGCATTATTACCATTCCAGACTATATTGCCGTAGCATGGCCTGTCATCGCCATCTCCGGCTGTGGAGTTCATAGTTTTGGATTCTTTTCGAATTTAAAACATTAGAATTCCTTTACTGTATTCAATTTTAAATTTATTGTGATGTTTATTCAACTCACACAACTTGTAACCACCTTATTTAGTATCAAGAAGATAATTTTAGCATATTTACTTAACGGCAACTAACATCTGGCACCAAAAAAATCAGGACACCCGGGGGGAAAAAGATTACTCTTCGTGACCACTCTCCACACTCTTAAAAAGAAAACAACACCGTATAACTGCGTTGTCGACCCCTGTTACATTCATTTCACTCACTGGTCAACAACTACAATTATTGTTTATGGACAAACACTCCGATACTTTTGTAGACTGCATTGCTGACAACAATTTATTGAAAAAGAATTGAGTTTTAGGAAATCGAAGAAGCAAAACAGAAATAGTTATGAACCATTCCTTTTCATCGTATGTTATGAGACCCCATGAAGTGTCGATCTAAATTATGCGGTGCTCTTTTATAAAGAGTATAATAGGCCTGTAATAAAGCAACAACCATCGTTGTGGTGTAATGGTTAGGTGGGCGAGAAATGACCACAGGGCTAAAATGAGAGCACAAGTCATAATGCTACAAAGTCGAACCTGCCCAAGACAACGACTCATCGTCGACAGGGAAAGTGGTCGTCCTAGACAGGTGGTCGTCTTGGACAGTATATAAAAAAGGACTCAAAGGGGAACTGAGAAATGGTAATTTGTACAGGTGGTTATCTTGGACAGGTGGTCGCTAGGGCAAGTTCAACTCTACTGTACAGCCAAACCTGTCTAAGACGAAACCCAATATCGAGAAAAAATGATCATTACAGACAGGTGGTCGTCTTGGAGAGGGATACTATATAGAAGGAATGTAATTTGGGAGTCGACGGAAAGTGGTCGTTTGTGCCGGTAGTCGTCTTGAGCAGGTGGTCGCTTAAGCAGGTTCAGTATGTCATCGACCTACCTGTGATTTGCGGAGTTCATGTAGGCGAGGTGGGCTGGGTTCAGCTCCTCCATGCCTCCATCGACAAACGCTGGGTTGATCACCCCTCCGTTGGGAATGGTTCCGACCGGGGGCAAAAGATCTCGCCTGTCCTCCATTGGTCTGGAGACGGCGGGAAGAGTTATGGGTCTTGACACTAGAGGACCAGACGGGTGCGTGTCTGGGATCTCACTCTGAGGAGCGGGAAAATGAAAATGGTTAACAATTTTGCGTTGTTGGCCTATTTGGTTTTGATTTTATACACCTTGAAACGTGTGTAGGTCATGCAAGAGCGGGGCTACTTCGGCGCAGCATTTTAGAGTATAGACTGCAGTCTCAAATGGATACTCAACTCCAAGCAGACAAACGGAAATACTAGTTTCTAAGAAAACAACTAATCAAAGCAGGATCCAAACTCTTGTCTTCTGGGTGCGGAGGTGAAGCCATGTCCACTACACCAGATACGTTGGTAGAGATAGTCAGGAGTAGCACTACAAGAGGGCAATTTCTAATTTCTTTAAGCGCCATCCGCAAAAATAAAACATCGTTCCTAAACGGGGTTTCGAAACCCAATTTCGTAGCTACGAGTCTTCTAGACTAACGATTAAGCTATGAATGCCACAAGTAGCCTACGATATACGAAAGAAAAAGAAGCCTCCTTCTTCGCGGCGTTTAATTGATTTTTTTTTTTTAAAACCCAGCACAAAGCACATCCTGGTATACACATTAATTTTATTCTAAAATTTATAAAAGGCATTGTGTAATTCAACTACAAACCACTTTCGGCAAGTTTTTATGAAGGCTATCTTTAGCCTACAGTATCCGTCTCTCATTGGACAACTGTCGCAACTGTGCCGAGTGCGGGGACATTTCCAAAATAATTAAACGAGTCGTTAAATTATATCATATTAATTATCTATTTAGGGCGGCTTTGCCGTACCAGCACTATTTAAATGTAATTTCCCTTTCATAGCTTTTCTTATAGTTAGTTCTACTTATATTTAGTTTAATTAAACTGCAAAGATATCCAAAGTATTAGCTGCATTTCTTTAAATTCTTTGTACCCACCACAGTCGTATCATTTGGGATTCCCCTATCTCGTCACGTTCAAAATATTGCACAGTAAGGGATATTTTCTTCTATTTCTTTCTTTGAGCGATCTTTCTTTTTTTTTTTGGTAAGAAAGCCAAAATTAGAAAAGGGTCGAAGCCAAATGTGTCAACACACCGGACCAATCCACATGCAAATTCTATGCAAGAATTTCACTCCACGTCATTCAAGTCTGACGTGATTTGGCCATCTGAAGAAGAATGCCCGCCATGTTGCCCCGGAGTCGAGCAGACGTGGGGAGCTCCGCCCGTACTGCAGACAAGTCTTTAGTGGTTAGCGAAATCCGAATAATTATTTGATTATTCTAATAATTTCAAGAGATCAAATAACCGATTCAAACTCTTCACTGAAATACGATCATCAAACAGCAATCAGGCGTTGAAGTCTCGACTTTTCCAACTCTGTTTATAGCGATTATTCATCGTCATATTTTAAAAAATGAATATTATTATTTTGATTTAACGCCCCTTGCAACACTGTAAGGTCATTTAAGAGCCGGGACCTCCGAGTTTTACGTCCATCCCCGATAGGACGGTTCGTCGTCGTACATACCACTTGCCAAGATAATATTGCTTAACAAATTATCCAAATCGCTTTATAGGCTGAACGTGAGGCAAGGATGACTTAAATTTATATTGGTAGCTCTTGGCGTGAGATTATTGCTATTGTAAAACAAACCAAAACGAGTCTTACAGGTCGATGTTAGTTTTGATCTCATAAAGAAAGAAGAAAAAACAAAAATACAAAAATAAAACAACAACAACATAAGAAACGAATCTACTTTCAAAGGCATGACAATATCTGATTCAAATATTTTAGCTCTACAAAGTGGAGAGAATGTAACCTAATCTTATTTATCCGGATTTGTCTGAAGCACCGTCGGCCATCAAGCACGACATAGCGATGTCGCCAGACAAGCTAGACCAGCCAGCAGGAGTCTGCATCCAGGAATGTGGCTGCAGGTAGCTGTCTTGCACACCTCCAGAGATCTCGTTTGCAAAACGGGAAGACGCACAGTCTCCTTCACCACCTCCCACTCCTCCCACCCTACCCCTTCCCTTTCTGATATATTTTTCTTAAATATCGGTACCTCACCTTTCATCTTTAAACCAATTAAATATAGAGAAAGAAAATCAATGTTTCATCATTTATATATTATTTCTCCCTAAACACCCTCTTCCCCCCTCCCCCCCCCCTCTCTCTCTTTCTCTCTCTCTCTCTCTCTCTCTCTTCCTTTCTCTCTATCTCTCCTTGTCTATCTTGTCACTCTCGGCCTTGATGCTTCTGAAACCCAATGTGTGTGTGTGTCTGTGTGTGTGTGTGTGTGTGTGTGTGTGTGTGTGTGTGTGTGTGTGTGTGAGCCTATTTATTTTTATCGTATATGTGTGTCCGTCTTATTCTTCCTGTAGATAAACGTCATTTATTTTGGCAACAGCCTTCAGCGCCACTATTTCCCACCACTTTCTGTCCTGCATCTTGCCCCCCTCCACCCTTTCTCTCTCCCTCTCTCTCTCTCGCCGTCTCCCTTTCTCTCTCCCTCCCTCTCTCTCTGTCATACACCGGTTCAAATGACAAGAATAGATCTATATGGCACTGTGAAAGCTCTCCTAAAAACGACAACAAACGACAGTCAAACGAGTCGCTGATTAGCCCTCAAGCTTTGTCCTCTAATTTCTGAGAATCCCAACCCAACCACTTCAGAATTCTCCTTCATTGTGTACACAACGTCAAAAACCTCTCCTAAATTCCACACCCGCCCTTTATCTCCTCGAAACAACACTGTCGTTCGTTTCAGGAGATTAGAAGGAGATTCTGAAGTCAAATACCAAATGCATCATGCAGAAAACACCAATGTTGGCATTTTGCATTCCTGTATAGATCTTGCACGTGGAATGTCACCTGATGCAGTCGTTTTATCTTCATCTCTCTAATTTTCTATGCTCAAACGTAAGGGGGTGTTTATCTCACTTTCTGTAGCTTGTGCGTTATGTCTGCAGAATGAGTGAGATGCTGGAGACAGGGGCCTATTTCTTCTTAAACAGGGCATGAAAAAGTATTTGTTGACACTATAAGGTAGCCCCGAAAAATGTTGAAAAACTGCGTTAATGCATTACTTTCATCTGCATAATATACTTCAGATGGTCCTTACAGCTGTTACTGTTGGGTGGTTGCAGTATAAAGCCCCTTGCCTATGGTTATTCAAGTGGCAGGATTTGAACTCCAAAAATCCCAGTGAATCAAGGTTGAACAAATTCCTGCACCTTCGCATTCATAAGATGGTGCTTTGTCGCTCGGTCACAAACGCCCTGTCCTTGAAACTGATTTGTTAAATGTTCATTCAAAAGGCAAGAAAAGGAAGGCACATATTGCCGTTATATGCCTTGCATA
This sequence comes from Phyllaplysia taylori, assembly GCA_032273245.1. NCBI lineage: Eukaryota > Metazoa > Mollusca > Gastropoda > Aplysiida > Aplysiidae > Phyllaplysia > Phyllaplysia taylori. The sequence continues at coordinate 10,025 of JAUKPP010285210.1, forward strand.
GCATAAAATATGAAACATTTTGTTGACTCGTGATAGATGCTTTTCGTCGCAAGACAGTGATTAAGCTTGTGCCAAAAACGTTCTTACTCTTATTTTAAACTACAAGTGGATTATATAGAGTGGATGCCCTCTATAAAGTATTTTGAGGCAACATATAATACACTGGGCGTTTTTCTTTTCTTTTTTTTCTCTTTTTACCAATTTTGTTCTTTAGATCATACACAAACATACAAACTCTGAGATATGGAGATAGATTTATCTATTCTATATTGAAAAAATGAGAGAACGAAATAGAGGGAGACAGTAAATAGAGAGAGGGAGAGGCAGTGTGTGTCAATGTGTGTGTGTGTGCATGTGTGCGTGTGTGTGTGTGTGTGTGTGTGTGTGTGTGTGTGTGTGTGTGTGTGTGTGTTTATGAGAGAGAGAGAGAGAGAGAG
>JAUKPP010285232.1:0-18832 GCA_032273245.1 Phyllaplysia taylori
GAGCCAATTGATGACATGTGATGACAAGGGGGGAGGGGGGGTTCAAAATTGGTCATTTTTTTATGACATAATATGTGAACGTTCCTTTATGCAATGCAGCACCCAAAATTTTACAGCTCCATACTTGGATTCACCATACATGCATTTACCATACTTGGATTCACCATACATGTATTCACAATACTTGGATTTACCAGACTTGGATTCACCATTCATGGGATCACCATACGTGGCTTCATCATGGAGATTCACTATATCTGGATTCACCATATGCGGATTCACTAATGAATGGTAGTAGAAGAATGATGACCACTGTTGTTGGAAAGTGGTCAATGGTAGAGTTTAGAGGCTTATCGTCATTTTTTTCATTTTTTCTAAATGACCTTACAGGATTATAAGTATAACGAGTCATAAAATCAAAACGAACATAACAGAAAGCCCAGCACATCACCTGTGTCTCACTCAGCTTCTGCCGCAAGGTGAAGGTGCCACGAGATGGACTCAAAGTAGGTGTCGAACAAGGTCATGTTGTCCAGCCCCTTGGTGCCGATGAGCCTCCGCAGATAGTGTCTGCAGGTGTGGAAACAGTGCAAGGCCTGCCTCAGCTTCTTGTCTCGCTTGGAGCAGACGCGGCCCGTACAGGACATAAGTAGACTGTCCCGCTGAAAAAGGGGGCATAACAGTGTGTGAATAGATGAACACAAAAGTTTAAAGACAAAAACAAAATCCCAGTACTTAGTTCAAAGTTATTTTTTATTTATAAAGGTATCATCTTCTTTGGTCGTGTTAGCCTCTTGTTCCCATTGTGGTAATCTTTTAGCATGAGTGTTATTTCATCTGTGTTTTGTTAAAGTATGTCAACCGGCGCTGTGGTGTAATGGCTAGGCGCTTCGCCTATCACGCAGAGGACGTGAGTTCGAGGCCCGCATGGTACAGTTTGTTTGATCTTTTTCATATTATGATGATCAGTTTTGTGTCAACGCATGCTCCCTACATGCTTACCAGCCCTCTCGAGGCTGTGCATTTTGGAGGAGACTACTGCAGTTTGATTTGGTTTGGTTTGGTTATCAGTTTTACGTCCCCTGCAACACTGTAAGGTCATTTTAAGAGATGGGCTACTTTGACCCTGCCTGTCAGGGCCAACCCGGCCTGAGAGGGAAAAAAATCCCAACAGAAAAAAAACAAGATCGTCCGCGCTCGGGATCGAACTAGGGTGTTCCGCATGACAGGCGAAGAGCCTAACCATTACACCACAACGCCAGTCTGCAGTTTGAGATACCTTACAGAGTTAATGGAGTCGTAACAGCCCAACCAAACAAACAAACACATTACAGGAACAAAACTCAATGCACTGAGCTTCTAAATACTCAAATTTTTTACTAAAATTCTGTTTAATGACATCTGCAAAGCAATTTTCACTCCCATTACAGATACAATATATATAAAAAGTGGAGTCTAGGTTTGTAGAGAAACAAATTATGACACACCCGTTGAAAAAATTCCAGTCACAAAGAGTTAACAATCTTACCTCATAAATAAGCTTGATTCTGTTCTCTTCATTAGTGGCTCCAGGTTCCAGCTCTTCTATCGACTTCCTCAACACTAGGAGACGTGTGAAAAGTTTCTTGGAGATTGGGGTGAGTATGACGAGGAAGCAGCTGCCCAGCGAGTGCCAGGTGCGTCGCTCTTCTTTCAGCAGCAGAGCACCAGGTACACGACAGTGAGGCCGGCCAAAGTGGGGGCATTTCAGCAAGGCGTCCAACTCTTTCAGTACAAACTCTAGGGACTCCTGGCAGCTCTGAGAATCATCTGGGTTCATGGAGTGCTCAAGATTAAACTTTTCCAAACATCGCTGAAGAATCTGCACTTCCGATGAGATCTCTTTCTTGGAAAACGCCGCTAACAGTTTCATGTCCCTCTGGTTTCCAAAGGTCACATCCTCCATATTGAAGCTCAAGTCCAATAAAGTTTTGTCAATACCAAAACTGGCACAAGCACACTGCGCAGACAGAGTCATCAAACGGCTTATGTCTGAGGTGTGCAAGCTAGGGTTGTTAAGCTTGGTTTCCAGTGGCCACCTCAAGAGTAGGGCAATGCCCTCACAGTTCATTCCAAATAGAGACACCAAAAAACTAAGAACAGTCAGATCCTCAGAGCTTGAACTGCTCTGGTCGGGCCGCATTTGTTTATAACGCCTTAGCAACTTGTCATACTCTGTTTCTTCATCACGGCCTTTCTTGTCACACACTTCCCGCCGTCTCTCATCGTCATAGTCAATATAGCTTTGGCCTGATCTGTACCTGGAAGGTCTCGATTCCTCCGACCTACGGAGAGAATCTCTACGATCACCTTGTCTGCTCCCCTCAAGGCTCGGGGGTTCCCTCGGTGCTTTTCCTATTAAGACGTTCACTAATCTTGTCCAGGCGTGACCCACTTTTTTCTCATCTTTTTGCATCTCATCAAAAGCTCTGGCAAGATTGTCTGCAGGTGTTTCTACATTTTGTGTAAGTTTATTCGTTCTCCTTACCAGTTCTGTGGTGGAAGTCCCACACTTTGGTGATAACCTGTCTGTTTTCTGCAACTGTGCTGAACTTTCTCTTGCACTCTCTGTTTGATGCATTTCACCATTGTCTAGTTCAGAGGTCCCACGTGAAGGGGTTCTGGGGGAACCTGAAATTGAGTCTCTGCGTCTGGCAGGCCGAGAACCGACAAAGCCGCTTACACTGCCAGGGTTTGATGGTGAATCCAACCTTTGATGCCTTGACGATGAGTGAGAACTTCCACTACCCACTGATGTGTTGTCACGAGTCCTTGCTGCAGGAGAATATGGTCTTTGGCGCATGCTGCCCGGCGAACGAGATCTATGGCGCCTGCTGCCCGGCGAACGAGATCTATGGTGCCTGCTGCCCGGAGAACGAGATCTATGGCGCCTGGTGCCCGGCGAGCGAGATCTTTGGCGCCTGGTGCCCGGCGAACGAGATCTTTGGCGCCTGGTGCCCGGCGAGCGAGATCTTTGGCGCCTGGTGCCCGGCGAGCGAGATCTTTGGCGTCTGGTGCCTGGCGAGCGAGATCTTTGGCACCTGGTGCCTGGCGAGCGAGATCTTTGACGCCTGGTGCCTGGTGAACGAGACTTTCGGCGTCTGGTGCCCGGCGAGCGAGATCTATGGCGCCTGGAACCTGGCGAGCGAGATCTTTGGCGCTGGGTGCCTGGTGAACGAGACCTTCGACGCCTGGTGTTAGGTGAATCTTTCTCTCCCCTCTCTGCATATCTGACATTGTCCGACTGCCTCCCTCTGTATGAAGGTGAACTGCCACGATGACCTTGCTCAAAGGAATCATCTCTCCTTACCCTAAACGAGGAACTTTCTTGTCTAAGATGAGCGGAAGTTTCCCTTCCAGGTGAGTCCCTCAATCTGTCTCGGGCGTCTCTGATACTGTCATGTGATCCTGTACCTCCTGCCACAGCCACAAAGCTGCACAGTTTTCCGGAAGATTCTTGTTTCTCACGAGTTTTCTGGTCCCATCGACTTGTCTGTTGCTCGTCACGATCGCTTTCAGTTTTTGATGTTGTGTTTTCATTTCTAATACTCCCACTATCCGACCTTCCCCGGCGTGTTTCCTTGGTTTCTACGCCACCAACTCCTCCGCTAGAGCTGGGATCTTTCACGTCACAAAGTCTCTTGTTGACCAATGAGCTTGAAGCCTTTGATTCTCCACTTCCTCTTGTGATGGGGGAACCACGAGTAGATGTTTCAGAACTGCTTCTGTCCATCCTAACAATTCGTGAGGGATTCTCGACATGGACAACCTCTTCGTCTCTTTCGTCCTCTGTTCCAGAGTTCCTGATATTGATGATTAACTTCTCTTCACTCTGTGGCTCATGAGAATTTTTAATACTAAACAATTTATTTTCCTTGAGTAACACAAAGGATCTTTTCCATCCTGGCTGCTCGACTGTTTTCTTAGTGTCAATTTCACAGTCACTGATAGGTGACAACGTCTGAGAAGTTAGTGGCAGTGGAGGATTAACTGCCTTCTCTCTGCCTGGTGAGGTTTCTGTGTCGCTGATCGGGGACAGATTTGCCAACAGAGGTGAACGTTTTTCTGTTTTCACAACTAGCAGTTTTTCTGCCTCCTGATGGTGGCTGTCTGCACATAACCTTTTTCCTTCAGATTCCTTTGTCTCAGTGGTAATGCGTTCCTTCTTCACATGAACAGTTGCATTTTTCCAATCTTGCGCAGCACGAGTCGTTTTTTTAATCGGAGTACGAGCTTTTCTTTCAGTCTCCGATTCCGAAGAAATCACAATGACTGGCTCAGTGAACTTTGTTTTCTTTGGTGGTAGGATAATGACATCATCATCCTCTATCTCGCCTTCCTCCAAACCACCCACTGTGGTGGCTGTGGCAGATTCCCATTTTCTCTTTCTGTAGAACTTTGCTTTTCTCTCTTGATCCCAATACAACGGGTGGTCGTCCTCGCTGTCGGACAAGACAAAAACTGCTTCTTTCTCCTTCTCCACCACTTTTCTTGTGTACACATCCTCAAGATACTGGTCAGCTGTGCCACGGGCTAAAGAGCTTTCAGCAACTCTCTCCTCATTGGCACCGACATCTTTTTCATCACACTCCACCTTTAAGATACTCTGAGAAACGCCCTCAACATTCACTTCATTTTGACTATCGGCAGTGGCACTGGTTGTAAACTTTTTCTCAGACAAAGCAGATGTAACTTTTTCTATTTTGACTTTAACTGTTTCCTTCTTTACTACTTCCAAACAGGCCCCTCCTCTGTCAGGACTGACCGTTTCAGCATCATCCTCAAGCTTGCTCATCTCTTCCCCACATCCTTTACCCTCCAACTCCTCCTCCAGTTGAGTGATTGACTTTTCATCTAGGCTACTGAGCAGATTGATCTCGTTGAGAAGAGTCTGTCTTGCATGAGACAGGACCGAGATGGGGGCAGAAGACAAAATATCCTTAATTACACGATTTCCGCAGACGTCCTTGTCAGCTTGTTTTTCTTCATCTTCATGCTGTTCTGCCAAAATGTCCGTTTCATCATTGTTTTGACCAGGGAAACTTATTGTTTCAGCCGAGTCCTCATCATTTTTTGCATCTTTTGAACAGCTGCTTCCCTGTATTTGTTCTTCAGAAATGGAGGGATTCTTCTTTCCCTTCTGTTTTGAGCCTTTCAAACCTGGACCTTTGGAGGAAGTTGTACTCTTGTCCGAGTGTTTCATCGTCTTACTGCCTTTATCTTGACCTGTTGTATCGCTGTTTGTTTCTTGAGCACTCCTGGCCACTTTTTGGTGAACATCCGTGTCGACAGGAATATTGACTTTTTCAGCATCCATGTCATCCGTTTTAACAGATTTGGGGTATTTGCTATTGCCTTTGTCATCATCTTTCTGTAACCTTTCATTCCATCTCGGAGAGTAATCCCTTTCCCTAGATCTAGATCTTGACCTTGACCTGGATAATGACCTTGACGTCGATCTTGGCCCTGACCTGGATCTTGACCTGGATTGTGACCATGACCTAGTAAATGATCTGTTCATACCACGGCCGTCAGGGCTACTAAATCTGCGGTTTCCTAGATTATGTTCAAGCTTTCTCTCAGTAGAAAATTGATCTGCAAACCAGAAATAAGGGTCACTTTCACGATTCTTGTCTTCTCTTGAAAGTTTATTGGGGTTGAGGGAAGAGGAATATAATGGCTTTGAGAGGCGAAGAGGGGATCTGTATCTAGGGTAGGGAGATCCAAAGGGGCTATCTGTTCTAGTGGACCTGCTGAATGACGATTCTGCATCTCGATTTGAACTGTGAAATGGAGATATTGACCTTGACCTTGATCTGGATCGGGCCCGGAACCTCAAAGGTGAAAGTGATCGAGATCTAGAATGATAGGATCGGCGTCGCCAAGATCGTGACCTAGACCTCCTGCGATCGATAGAGGAAGACCTGGATCGATTGCGCCTTAAAGGAGATGGAGACAATCTCCTACTGAAGACTGGGGATCTAGAGCTGGAATTTTGTCTTCTGTAAGGAGAGAGAGATCTAGAACCTCTTCTGCTTTTGTATGGAGATCTTCCTCTATAATATGGAGACATTCTTCTGCTCAATGGAGATTTGGATCTTGAACGAGGACTTCTGTTCCTTGGAGACTTAGACCTTGCACAAGAACTATTTCTTGACCGCATGGAACTTGTGGAAGAATTTCTTCTCTTTCTTGGGGATTCGCCTCTTGAGGATCTGATCATCCCAAGGGATTTGGGTCTGTCAGGAGAAGACCTATCAATTCTTGGAGAAATTGATCTTGCAGAAGAACTCCTATCTGTTGGGGACTGAGACCTTGCTGAAAATCTCTTATTCTTTTCAGGTTTGGATTTGAAAGACAATCTGCTCTTCCCAACATGAATGATAGGACGGCTTCTGTCACGCGGGGAGCGGCTAGCTTTCTCATCCATACAAGGAGTACCTGATCTGGAGGGGTGGGATCCAGCTTCATAGCTTGAGGGTTCCAGACTTAGTTCCGAGTCTTCAACATACTTCTGTTGTGTAGACTTCTTTGCACTTGTAAGTGTGTCTTGAACAGTTGTAGACTCAGAACCTTGACCCAAACAATCTGTCTCCATTCTTGCTGCATGGGCTGCTAAATCTTTGGATGGATCCAGATTATGGGATGGGAGTTTATACCTTGCCGACTTCTCTGTTCCCTTTGGAGCATTTTGTAAAACCCGAGGTTTGTCTGTGCTAAGTGATTTCTTTTTCTCTCTCGACGGAACATCTTCGTCTGATGACTCAGTCTTGGAAGTTGAGCACACAAGATACTCCTTGCGAAACAATGGTTTCAGAATCGCGATCAGATTTTCTTTTTTCAAAATGAATGACTCCCTTGTGTTGAGATCATCACTAGGTAGAAAAGAGCTGCTTTCTGATGCTGGTGATCCTGTCACTGAAAGTGGGAGATCATTTTGAGTTGGAGCGTCAGCAACAGATTCATCGATTTCCTCACAGGAATGTTGCGCTTCCTTGACTGTACAAGCTGATTCTTCCTCATTTGTCTGTTCCAACTCCAGCTTCAAGTCTAAGGGTTCATTGATTTCCTTTATGACTTCAGTCTCTTTCCTAGTTTCTTCTTGCTCCGAAGGCTCACTAATTCTTCCCTCACGCTCTTCTTGCTTGGATAGGCTACTGGTCAGTTTGGTCAAAATGTCATTTTCCGTTACAAATTTCAAGAGGTTATCAATATGATCTGAGCTCAGGTGTTGTGTTTGTACGGCAGAATTGTCTGTGGCACTAACTTCAGCTGTAGCCTCGGCTGAATCAACTTTTAGCTCATCTGTTTTACCAGACTTAGAAGCAGTTGGGGGACATGAAGACTCTAGTGTGGTGGGACTGGCCGAGTCCCCTGGCTTGATTACGTTCAACTCTTTCAATGTTTCAAGAGCGCCTTTCACTGCACTCAGAACGTTTGGGTTATCCACAACACTCAACTTAGGCGTGGCAGTTGCTTTTTGAATTGCACTCGAGAGGGATTCAAAAGTCAAGTTGGGCAACGAGTAAGCGGGTTCATTTTTTGTTGGTACCTTGTTTTCTTGAGCGGGCACAGCAGAGACATTCGTCTTGTCATCAACGTTGTCCTCCTCATCGCTGCTATAAGAGAAATGCTCCAATAATGGCGCTGTCGGCTCTTTGGGCTCACTTGGGTTCAAAGCCTTCAGAATGTTGAGACAACTTCGCTGATGCTGCGCAGGAGTAACTTTTATCTTGATATCAGACGTCTCAGAGTTCCTCCTTTTGGAGACAGCAATAAGAGACGGGTGATCTGCTGGGGAATCTGGGACCACAATCGTATTAGTCTTGGAAAGTGGACTCTGTCTCGTTTGTTCAGTTTGATTCCTTTTGGCCTTAGCCGACAAGCCCAGATTGTCACTGGATTGTTCATTCGCATCTGAAAGATCCTGTCCAGTGTCAGTGTCAGAGGAAGAGCCTATGATGATCAACTCGTTAGTCCAGTCACTTTGTGAAGGTTTGAATACATTCTGAGACCTCCACTTTGCCCATCCCTCAGACCTGTCTCTGTGTGTGGAAGATTTGAGCTGACCCCTGGGCCAGATCTGAGAGACAGGTGCCAGAGCGTTGACATTTGTAATCCTGTTCTCAGAATCTACGTGACTTGTGGTGCAACTTCTCAGCTGACCTGCTCCTTGAGAGCCTGGCCTTTGATATCTCTGCTGCTGGAGCTCAATCCTCAAGTCTGTGTCCTGAGGAACGTTCTCCGGGTATGTGTCATGTCTTACCGCTGCATGCTGAAATGCTGATGAAGCGAGAAGCAAGGCGGGGCCTCCCCAGTCAACTGAAGCTGGCTTGCTCTCAGGAACTTTGAGTGCTGCCGTCTGAGACACACTGGACAGAAATCCAGGCTGAGCTATTTCAGGTGTCGCTGAATGTGCATGCAGGCTCCGAGGCATCTGTAGCTGGCGGAGATCACGGTCAAACACATCTGACTGACCTAGTGGCATCTGAGACACTTTCTGTCGGTAGTCCACATCCCCAAACGGCTGGTCTATGAATGGAGAAGCCTCACCGAGCTGTGAATGGGGTTTTTCTTGTGGAGGCAGCCAAGTCTCATGATTGTAATCTTTACATTGGGAGCTGCTGGTGTCTGGTGTAGGGGCAGTAACTGGTGCCTGACTTGTACAAGCCGATGTAGTAGAAGCTTGTGTGGGAAATGTGTGATCCTCAATGGAGGGCCGTCTCCGATAGCATGAGGCAGATGTAGTAGCTCGCCAGGGCTCATGATTGGGTAGGAGTGGAGTTTTATTTCTCGTCAACCATGACCTGTTGGGCAAATTTTCATTTGATGAAGATAGTTTCTGGTAATCTTGTGTTGGTATTGTCGAGGGGGTAGGTTTCTGAGCAGACGGAGTGCTAAGAAGCGGGGGATCTCCTTTTCTCATGAATAATGCTCTGCCACCAAGCAACTTTTGGTGGGTTGCTTCTGTAGATGAGCCCTGAAGTGAACTGTCTCCAATCTCACTGCTTTTGCTGCATATTGGTTTCCATTTACCAGAGTCAAGTTCATTTACCGCTGATTCCTGAATCCCCTCAGAATTGTGTCGCTTGCGTTCAGCAGGGGGGGCTTTAAGAAGTGCAGTCTTTTTTACAGAACTGAAGCATTGCTTGTCACTATCAATGGCTACTTGCCTAATTTGTGTGCCACTAACCAAACTCTCCGAATTTCTCATTCCCAAGTCTAGACTTGAAGAACGTGCGCGACCGTCACTGGTTGTGCTTTCAGATGCTTCAGAATGCTCCTTAATTGCACAAGTATTTTCCTTATTGTTCAGGATGTTCACTTTTTGGTTTGAATTAACACTTGCCCCTGTTGGTTGACTCACACTAGTCTGAGTGAGAGGTTTGTCCTGAGGACAAGATGACTCTGTCGATGTAGCAGACGCCATTGATGCTTTTGCCTTGAGGTGAGTAGTTCCAGCACTTTCTGCACTGCCACTTCCAAATGTCTTTTTCATCCCAATGCTGGTCTTTGCAGACTTCAAAGGTTTGCTTTTTTTGTTCACAGCCAAAGATCTGGGCATCATGGAAAAGTCATCTACAGTCTTAGTCTTATTCAAAACCGATTCCAAAGTCAAACTAGAAAATGTATTTTTTGCCAGGGCCTGTTTACCAGATTCCTGAGAAGCTTCTGTTGTCTTTGCAGCCTTGTCCCTTATGACGTTCTCACTACTGGCGGGAGAAACTGTTTCTATGTCTTTGTTCGGGGATCTCACAGGGATTTCATCAATTTTCAACCAATTTCCTGATTCAAACTTGGGATCGGTCCATTGTACTTTGTTAACATTCATATTGATGTCTGATACATTTGATACATTACCAATGTTTTTCCCAGAGCCAGCCGTACAGTTCCTCTGAAGATATTCCTTGTTTCCTAAATCCTCCCCCTGCTTCTCAGCAGTCTCAGGCCCCAAGACTTCTTCCTTTGCCTCGGGGCCTTCTTCCTTTGATTGATCTAAAAGTCTGACAGAATCCGTATGACCACTTGAGCCAAGTCCGGATGCAATGGCGTCTTCAAGATGTAAGTTTTGTCCCTCTTTCTCCGCTCCAACATTGCCAGTTACATGAAATACTTGAGAATTCCTCACAGACTCCTGTTTCTTTTTCAAAAGTGCGGAGGGTTTCTTAGAAATAGCACGACGTTTTCCATCGCTCTTAGCTCTTCCTGCTCTATTTTCTGTGATCTCAGATAAGACTGATGTTGTCTCTCTCTGTTCAATCACTTTTTGCGGTTTGAGCAGCGTTGTTGGGCCAACAGCCTTCCTTTTGTGTTTGCATAGTGGTATCGCAGATCTTCTCACTGCATCAGAGGAAGCTGGTGCTTTCCTACGTGATTTGGTGATTGTATTTGATTCCAAAACTTTCCTTTTCATAAGTGATTTCTTTGCTGCCAATACTCTTTTATTTGAATTCTTTACTTGTGAGCTCAAACTGCGTTTGGGTCCTGTTGACCTGGATGATTCAGGTTTTTGCTTTGATGGGACAGATGATGCGTCTGTCCTAGAGTCTTGAGGTGGCTCTGTAGTCTTCTTTTTTCCCTTCTTGGTCAGGGCAATCCAAGTTGCCAAATGACCTTTTTTGGCTTTACTCTGAGAAAACGGTTTTAGCAAAGAAGACAATTTAATTCGTAACTTTCGTTTTTTATTTTGAAGCTTGAGCAATTTTCTCTTTTTCTGCCTTTGCAAGTCTGCCTTGTCACTCTGTTTTCCTGCTGCACGATCAGCTTGAAGTTTTGTCTTCCTGACTCCGGATACAGAGGAGGACGACGACATCTGTGTCAGATTCACTTGATCTTGTGTCTTGTTGGAAACTTCAATGTCTGCTGTTCCTTTTGCAGCACTTTCTATATGTGATGCCATTTCTGTTTCCTTTCCACTATGCTTAGAAGTCAAATCTTGCAGCTGTGTTTCTCCCTCTATTTTAATGTTCTCCTTTTCTGGATTCCCCACGTCACATATTTGCCGATTTGTGGGTTTTTCGTCAATAACTTCATATTTTTCTTTTACATCTTCTACACCTGATGAGCCACCAACTAGGTTTGGCTTGACGTCGGAGGATGTAGAAAGATGCGTGGAGGACACAGAGGCTTGTTCCTCTGATTCGAGAGCTTCTTTCAGATTTAAGTCTGCAGACGGAGTAATCTCATATTTCTCACTGTCCTCTCCTTCAGCAATGTCAATTTCGATGTCATGTTCATCAACACTTTGCTCCACAGTGCCTGATAAGTCCTCGCCAGCCCGGGAGGTGGCAGAACTTGACGATATGGACACACTTGACATTTCCTCGAAGCTTGATTCAAAACTGACCCTCTCCCCGTGGTTGCTGCTGTCTGAATTTCTACAAAATACAGAAAATTCTATGTTGGCCTGAGACTTTTGACTGGCAATTGTAATCTCCTGCAAGTTCTCCATCACCCGAGCAAATTTTCTCTGCCATTGTCCTTTTGAATCCACATCCACTATCATGGTGCTTTTCCCCACATGTGTAGATCCAACCTTATTGACAGCCATCCCACCAAGATAATTTTGCACAGAGGGATTTCCAGAATATGCTTGCTCGTCAAGACCAGTTGGAGGAGCCTTGTCCTTCTCTGAGCCTCTATTTTGGTCCGATTTTGCAGTGAAGCAGTCCAGGGGCAGCTTCTTAGAGGCATCATCAGCAGACCTACGATGTGGGAGCTGGTGATCTAAAGGAGACTGACACAGAAAACTGGAAGACTCCCTCAGATCGTAAGAGTTTGGTGCTTCAGATGTGTCGTTGCCGGTGACGCCCTCCCCCTCCAGGACTGTGTCATTCAGCTGCCAGTCACACGTGTCACACTCAGCGAGATGGTAGTCTGCCTCAATAGCCTGGGGACAAAGACAGAATGTTTTCAATAATTTGACACAGCTGATAAAGAAAGTACCGTCAAACTTGTCTAGACGACCACCCAATGTTGAGGAAAATGTGGTCGTTTTAGATAGATGGTCCTTTTGGAGTGGGATATTGTATAATTTCAGAGTTGATAGTAAGAAAGTGGTTGTTTGTGTAGGTAGTTGTCTTGTACAGGTGGCCGATTGAGCAGGTTCAACTGTATTCATTTCCCACATCTAGATTACCCTTTCCACTCATATTCACGTTTCCCCTGTTGCTGTTGGTTGGTTCCTTAGTTTTGTTTTAACGCGTGCAATACAATCGCCATTTAAGAGATGGGTCACGTCCATCTCTGACGAGACCAGTTGTTCCCCTAGAAAGAGGTACAAAATTTACAGATCTTTCTCCTTCATAAAAACATCAATCTGAACCAAGGAAAACTATCCTTCTCAAACTTATATGATAAGACAAAGATGATACTGTAAAAACGTTTTTTTCGTGGTTTTGATTTTCGCGTTTTTGCTCATTTTTTTTTAAATTTGCGAAAATAACAACCACATAAAATTTTTCCTTCTTCTTTCTTTGCTTGCTATGATAATTGTTGCTAGTAACTGAGAAATTCGCGAAAATTAAATCCTCACAAAATTGGTATGTCTGAATTTCGCAAAAAAAAGTCCATATGGAAAAAACAACATTTTTACAGTATCTCCAATGCAAAGGGAAAAGCAAATCAAGCAACACAAAAAAACACCTGCAATATATGAAAGTATGAGGCACCTTAATCTGCACCTAAAACCAGACTGCATATATATACAGTAGTCTTTGCCTAAATGTTCGCCAAATAAATGCACACAGACTTTTTACTATATGATTTGCGTGTATAAATGCACACTCCGCATAATGCATATTTTTCAGCCCGCTGAGTACCGTGCATTTAGGCGGAGACAACTGTATATGATTTGTTCAATACAAAAGTCATCCTTATGATCTTGTTTGAATAGGACTAGGCCACAATTCTTACGTGCTTGGGTTTTCCTTTTTGTCCAAACGACCTTGATAAAACTTTAAATTAATTTGGTTTGGTTACCAGTTTTACGTTCCCTGCAACGCTGTAAGGTCATTTAAGAGACAGGCTGCTTTAACCCTGCTTATCAGGGCCAACCCGAGCTGAAAGGGAAAAAATCCCAGCAGAAAAAAACGCAGATCATTTGTAACCAGGATCCAAATGGTCCACTCGTCATCCCGACCATAATGGCTGAGTAACCAGGGAAGGGGAGAAAGAAGAATCTCAAGCAACAATATAAAAAAAATAGAAAAACCAACCTGTTTGTAATCCACAACAATAGCCTCAGGCTGGTATCTCATGTCACACAGTCCCTGCAGGTAGTCGTGCAATCCAAGCTCCTTCATCGTCAGGGAGGCAGGGAGAGGCTTTTTACATTTCGGCTTCAGATTTCTTTGTTTGGATCGAGTGGGGTCAACTTTCCACTCTGCAGGCTTGGGTAAATCATGACATGACTGGCCAGCTGTAGGACCAATGGGATGAAAAGCATTGACGGGTGGTTGCTGAGAACTTTGTGATAAAACTGAACTCTCCACTAAAGTTGGACTTTCACGGGGCTGTGGACAGTTTTTATCTGTTTGATGTTCTAAAGACGGGCTCATCTCATCATTTTCACTGACAGGACCAGTTTGAGCAACAACAGACGGTGCATCTTCACCACTACAAGAGTTTTCCTTCACTTCCCCGGAGGTTTTGTCTGAATCTACAAAGATGGGATCATCCCTACCTTCTTTCTCTGACGCTTGGTTTGAATCTACACAGACAGAATCTTTTCCATCTTCTTCTACACAGACAGAATCTTCTTTATCTTCTTTTCCAGAGGCTACACAAACAGAATTTTCTCCATCTTCTTTTCCAGAGGCTACACAGACAGAATTTTCTCTATCTTCAGCAGCTGCCTCATTTTCCTCCAGCAGGCCTGGGATTAGCTTGAGGGGTGGAGCTGCAGGTCGAGTCTGAGGTAGGGGGTGGCGGTCAGACTTGACCTCGACACTTGGGGCGACCCACTGAGGTTCTGAGGCTATGGAAGCCCAGAACTTATCAACAACTGCACAACCTGGATTGAATTCACTCACACAGTTTGTTTTGTTTGCAGTCTGTCCATCACTTTCAATACTCTGCGGTGCTTTACTCAAACAATTATTCCCTATATTAAACTCATCTGTTTCGTCACTTGAACTGGAAAGGGGGGAAGGGACATCACCTTGTTCAAGTTCTTTAAGCTCTTTTGCCCGTTTGGAAATTAGTTCCTGCACATTTTTTAGGACTCGGGACATAATTGACCGATTTCGTTCTACCGTGACTGTAAAATCATCCACCGAACTGCTGTCCATAGATGCTTGGTCTGTTGAAAGACGACCACTGTCATGAAAAACTTCATCTGTTTCAGAGGTCTTCTCCGTCACAGTACCACAAGCTTTGTTCAGTGCTGTGCTTGAAATATTCTCCTGCAAAGGTTCAGCTGGGGCCAATGCTTTAGAAGACGCCTGCACCTCTGCAATACCTGATTTTGTTGGAGGTTTCTTCTGAAGCCCCGTAGGTGTCGGAGACTGATTGTTTTTTCTTACTTTACCTCTTACGCGGTCCGAGCCCTGGCCTGGCCTTGACCCACTGACGCTGGGGCCACAACCATCAACTCCTGTACTCGGAGGGTTTGTTTTCACAACGTTCTTATCTTTTTGAAGCTTGTGAGGGAAGCCGGTCCCGGCAGTAACAGTTTGAGTTTCTGACTGCAGGATTGTTTTTGGCTTTTCGGCACTTAAATTGTTTGTATTTGTTGCCAAAGGCTTTTTGGTGGATTCTGCTGGTGACATGGTTGCCAGTGTGCCTGACATTGCTTTGACAGACACTTGGCAGCTCGCTGAACCATTCCCATCAACTCTAAACCCAGCAGCTTGGTTGACCGTCTTTTGGGGTTTTTTTATGCCACTGTTCAATTTACTCTTTATTTTTGCACTTTCAGTCGCGCCAGTATTCTTGTCAGTGTTCTTTCTGCTCTTTGATCCCTTTTTCTTACTGACAGCTTCAGTTCCAGATGCAGCTTTCCCTGACTTGCCTTCTGTAACACTTTGTTTTTTAGTATTTTTGGGCACCATTTTTGTCTTTTTGATGACACTATCCGATCCTCTTTTCATCTCAACATTTTCAGTCCCAGCATTACTTTTTACAGTGCTACTGTTACTATCTGATTCCTTTTTCTTACTGACAGCATCAGATCCAGGCTTAGATTTCCCAGCTTTGCCTTCTGATCCCCTTCGCATTTCAATATTTTTGGGAACGGATTTTGCCTTCTTGAAGTCACTACCCGATCCACCTTTCATTTGAACAATTTCAGTCCCATCATTACTTTTGTTCTTATTACTGTTACCATCTGATTTCTTGTTCTTAGACACATCTTCAGTTTCAGGCTTAGACTTCTCAGTGCTGCCTTCTGATCCACTTTGTATTTCAACATTTTTAGGCGTCAATCCATCTTGTATTTGGACACTTCCAGTCGCTGTGCTACTTTTTTCAGTGGTAGTGTTGGTATCTGATTCCTTTTTCTTCTGAGTATCAGCTTGAGTTTCAGGCTTAGATTTTCCAGTGCTGCCTTCTGGTCCCTTGTTTGACTGTGCTCTTTCAGCGTCAAGTTTTGCTTTTTCAGCATTTAACTGATCTTTTATCCCCTCCACTGGCAACCTCACTTCCCTGACTGTCCCTCGCACAATCCCCCTGAACACATTGCTCACTGATCCATCGTCATTGATAACAGGCATTGGCAGCAGTTGAGACGCAGACTTTTGCTTGATTGCTGTAGAAGAGGCACGAGTGGGACTGTCTGCAAAGACGCCTGGCCGGGAAAGCCTTGTTGCATTCAACCCAGCAGCAGGAGGAGGGCCAGTTGGTCGAATCACGGGTGGTCCTGCGGGACCCCGAATAAATAATCCTTGAGGGGGAGTTTGCCGCGGTGGACGGGCTGACAAGCCAGGGGCGCTCGGACCAGTAACGCTGTATCCAGGTGTGGGCTTAAAGGGCATTCTGTTAGCGGGGAGAGTGAAACGGTTTGGCTGAACACTTGGGTGTGGTGGGGCAACGGGTGAAAGGAAGTTTTTTATATTCCATGGATCTGTGAGGTGGCTGGCCAACACAGCGGTAGAGAGTCTGGAGGCAGCAGCAGATAGAGGGGATTGTGAGGATGAGGGAGTATTTATTGTTTGTGATGTTTGTACGGAAGTAACCTTGTTAGTTACTAGCGTCGATGGTTCTTTCACATTCTTTCCAAGACCCGAGTCCGATTCCGATCTCTTCAATTTGTACTCCTTCAAAGATACCTTCTTCCGAACTGCACTTTTCCCAGCCTCGTCTTTCGTCCCTGTTGCGCTCGTCGGCATCGAAGCTCCAACCTCACCTGGGAGGGAGGACTGGCGCCGGCAGAGTCGAGGATCATTTACTTGTGTGTTGACTCGTGCTAGCCTGGGATCTCTATTCACTCCAGAGCTCCCACTTTGCTCATTTGACCCCAACTGCATCAATCCAGGAATCGGCAGCGGCTTGGGCATTAAGGGCTTTGGGCCACTGGAACTTTCAGAAAACCCGGGTCTTGCTTGGAGTGGAAATACTGGGCTTTCTTCTTTTCTCGGAACATTTTCACATGACTCGAGCAATGAGGGAATAGTTCTGCCAGATAAAGGCAACTGTTTCGATGGCGGTTTGAACCCAGAAGAAGCGTTAGAGGGGGTGACATTAGCTCCGCCTGACGTCTTCACAGATAAGGAATCTGACACTTTCTGTGCATCAGTAGATGGAGCTGAGATGAGGTGTGGGATGGGTTTAGGAGGCACTGGGGCGGGAATTTTTGCCTTTTTCTTCACAGTGAGGACTGCATATGGACGAATATGACGAGGGCTCTTGGAGGGTTCACATTCCTCTGTGTATTCATAGATGTAAATCTGTAAGAAATAAATGTGAGGATAGACAATGGTAAATGCTTTATCCTATTTTGGACATACCGTAGTAGTATGCTTATATAATTTTTTTTAAAAAGGGGGGGGGGGGTTCTGTTCAGGCTCCATACTTTATTACTGAACCGATTTCGATCATCTACTGAAAAAAAAATTAATCTCGATCTCAACTGTATCCTTTGCATGTCATAATCAATAAAAACAACCAGCATTTGCATGCTATTATCTTTTTTATTTTTGAAAAAGTTCGTTCTCAACTTTATGATTTTAACTTCTCTATACTTTCACTATGAAAGTGACTTTCAGATCAAGTGCTTATGGGTGCGTTTCTGAAAAATCAGAAAAATTGTGCTCCTGGGTCAGAAGTTTTGGGGGATTGCGAGAAGTCCTAAGCGTGGGTTCCAACAGTGGCAGTGGGCTAAGTGTATAAGAAAAGTGTACTGGGATTGATCTCAGGTCTTCCTCATGATAGGCAAAGAGCCTAACCATTACATCACAACGCAGGTGTAACATCAGAGTAATTTTTTCTCCCTCACCTTTGATCGAGCTAGCTGCAAGAAGAGATTGTCTGCAATCTGTGGCCCCACATTGCTGATATGTGAGTCAAAGTTCGGAGTGGGTTCCAGGTCAGAGCCAAGGTTGTATGGGTTGCCAATGTTGATGGACTTGCACTTGCCCGGGAAATACTGAAAAACAAAAATGAGCAAACTGGAGAATTCAATATCTGTTTTTTGAGAATGTAATACCATGAACGTGGCTTGTTCGCCTGGTTTTAATTTTCACATTTTTCCAGAATTTGAAAAAAATTCGGGAAAATATCAACCACAGAAAAATTTTCCTTTTTCTTTCTTTCCTTGCTATGATAATAGCTTGTTACTAGTAATTGAGAAATTTGCAAAAATTAAAACCTCACAAGCCTGGTATGTCTGAATTTCGCATTAAAAAAAGGCGATGCAAAAAACAACAACATTTTTACAGTATCTGTTGTTGTTTTTTTTGGTTACCAGTTTTACGTCCCCTGCAACATTGTAAGGTCATGTACGAGACGGGCTACTTTGACCCTGCCTGTCAGGGCCAACCCAGGCTGAGAGGGAAAAAAATCCCAGCAGAAAAGTATCTGTTGTATTTCCAGCAACTGAAACATGTACATGAAAGAAAAAAATATATAATTTTCAATAGTTCAGTCCCTTACTCGCCATTTATGCTAGAAAAACCAGAGTTATTTTTTATTGCAGTGAATTACACAGCAGATCTGTCCCCTTTTTTTCGGGAAATCCCACTGGGCTTTTTTTTTCTATATTTATTGTGTATGAGACAGCTCTATTGCCTTAGCTGTGAATCTGTGAGAAGACCAATCATAACAAAGTCTGCAATCAACAGGGAAAGTAGATAACAATGATTTGATCTGAACTGAGTTTGGTTTTACGCCTCTTGTAACACTGTATGTTTCGTTTATTTTGTTAGCAGTTTTACGTCCCCTGCAACACTGTAAGGTCATTTTAGAGACGGGCTACTTCAACCCTGAATGTCAGGGCCAACCGGAGCTGAGAGAGAAAAAATCCCAGCAGAAAAAAACCACAGTTCGTCCGCAACCAGGATAAAAATTAGGGTCCTCCGCATGACAAGTGAAGAGTCTAACCATTACACCACAGCACCGGTAAACATTGTAAGGTCGCAATGTCATGTTACAGGCAGTCTGTTTCAACCCTGCCTGTCAGGGCCCGGCAAAGATGGGGATGTTCGTAAAAAAAATGTGGATTGAAGAGCCTACCCATTGCACCTGAGGCCCCACAGGCGCCGATTTTCTCAGATACATTGCATATGTATTATAAAAATAATTTTAAAAGAAAATAAAAGAAACAGAAAAAAAAAAGGGGGGGGGGGGGGGGGGAAGG
>JAUKPP010285244.1:0-10460 GCA_032273245.1 Phyllaplysia taylori
TACCGGGGGGGGCAACACCCCCCCCCCCCCCAACCCCCCTAAAAAAAAACCCATCTCGCTCATATGTGGGATCAAACTCTGGTCTTCCATGTGAAAGGCGAAAAACCTAACTATTACACCACAGACCCCAGAGCTACTTTTGACTTTCCATTAACTACTAGAGCATGATTTAGAGAATAAATATTGTGTCGTTGTGCAAGGATTTACCTAAACTCTTTGGCAACCTGTCTGACGAGGACAGTTGAATCCTCTGAGCATCCCCATCCACTGAAGCTGTGATACGATTTGCACCAAAGCGGAAAGAAACCTGTGCATGAATAAATATAAGTCTTTACATTCAGTGTTGTGCATCTTGTGAAGTCTGTATCATGGAGTCTTTGAAAACAATGATAAACACTAACTTCTTCCCATGCCACTGAAAAAAGCTTTGAAACAAAATACTCAGAGCGTAAAGTATCTAGAAAAGTGGATAGGCATGGTTCTTTGTCAAGATGCTTGCCCAGGATAGAGAAAAGTGGAAAGTGTTTGTACTTGGCCTGTACCCTGAACGAAGGCAATAAGGGCAATGATCATGATGAAAGTGTGGGTTAACGTTTGACTTGGAATTTGGATTTATCTTTCAAAGGGCTTGAAGAAATTATCGCAATTAATGAAATTCAAGAAAAGCCTGTGATTATACTTGAGAACTTATCGACTAAACCAGGCATGGATAGATGAGATATAACGCACACGTATAAGAGTGCATCAGAGGACAGTGTAAATGTAAAGAACGATTGGTCTTTGTTTATGAGAAACTCAAAAAAGACAGGGGGGTCGAGAGAGAGAGGATTCAGTTCTAACTTGTATTGAGGTTTTTACACAGCAGACAGCTGACAAAGTTTTGCTTCATCTTCTTTAATTTAATTTTTAACTCTTATCTTCCAGCACACTGACTGGGCCCATAAGGACACTAGAGAAATGCAAATTGATATTGCTATTGTTGTATTGAAGCAGATACATTTGAGCATAAGGCTGCTATTCCAATGGAATGAAGCACTAAAATTAAATCAGCATCAGCATCCATAAATTGTATTAATTCTTCGCTACAGAAGGGTGTTTACAATGTTTTATACAATATATTCTAAGGTTTCACTCAAAGGACACTTTGAAAAAAGAAACTGGAACAACCATAGGTTATAAGTCTAGAATGTCATACCATACTTTTGTTTCAGATTTATTTTTACTCCCCCTGCAACTCCATACAGTCACTTGAAACGTTGAATAAACTTAACTCAATGACTTTAAGACCTCTGACTTGATGAGGAAATGTCATAAAAACCTTGTCACCTTATGAGGCTTGCCATCTGCTGCATTCGCCTTCAATAACACACGCTCTGCCTTGGCGCCAAGCTTGGTCACCAAGTAAAGGTTTCCGTCATAAAGTTCCAGTGCCATGTACCTAGCACCGGTCGGATCTGCCGAATACAGGATCAGACCTTTTGGCTTCACAGTTTGGAAGGTGAATGAGAGGGAGCCCCCGGGTGTCATCCTGAAAGTCTGAAAACAAATCAAAATCATGAAAGTTGTAGAACTTTACCTGTACTGTCAGAATTTATCAGCGGTCTCATGAGATCATAGAGGTTTTAATGAATATAAAGTGACCATGTAGGCGCAAAGGCACACTTTATAGAAGACATCTTGATTTCTGGCAAATTTCATTATGACCTATAGTTCAGAGTAAAGCAAAAGAGTCCCTCTTCTGCCTTGCAATTATATTTAACCTCTCTAATAAGGGCCTATGCTTTTGCCAAAAGTTGGCGCCCTCTTTTGACGCTCTATTCCACACATTCAGTGGCAGCAATATTGTACAAGAATGCAGAGTATTCCCGGCCTATGTAATCACTGTTTTTAGTAATACATGTATGAGATTAGTCTCCTAAAGATACTTAGACCAAGTTCAATTCTCGTGTGGGAAGGTGGGAGCGAGCATCTGAGTCTTTTTATTGGGATCTGCCCCTCACAGCCCAGGTTGGCCCTGACAGGCAGAGTCAAAGTAGTCTGTCTATTCAATGACCTTAGTATTGCATGGCACTTAAACTAGAAACTAACAGAAAAACTTACATCTGGCAAGATGAAATGGACGCCATCATCCTGGATAGTCACTGAGGTCAGTGTCGGCACAGGTCGAGGTGTGGTCGGGATGCTGAAGACTCCGGATGATGGCACCTCAATGATCTGGGTGATAATACCTGGCACAACAAATAAAATAAATAACAATAAATAACTTTATTCATCCCGTGGGGAAAGTTGAACAAATTCAGATCGGAGTCAGTGATAGTGGATATCAAGCTACCTGATACAATGATACAAGGTTAACACTTTGTACTCACTCGGCGCATCTATGCACCAGGCCCGAGACACTCAGCTGCGTCACAGTTGGATGCACGTGACTGGTAGGGTTCTTTGTCCTTCTGGCCGTGTGAATACAAAGTGCTAAAGAAGAATTATCTGATTTTATGACGCAATGTTTTTATAAGGAAAAGCAATAGAAAACTTGAGCTAAGTCGCAAGCATTCTACTCACAATCAATTTTTTTTTTCCGGTCTTAAAAGTCTTTGATGTGGCCACAATCAGCAGTATGGGCAACATCACTAAGACAATAGCAGATGCCTTTTTCATTTGAGATTTTGTATGCGCTGGCATGGAGCGCAGAATGGCTTTGGTTTGGTTACCAGTTCTACGTCCCCTGCAACACTTTAAGGTAATTTAAGAGACGGGCTACTTTGACCCTGTCTGTCAGGGCCAACCCAGGCTGAGAGGGAAAAAAATTCCAGATCATCCGCGCACCGGAGCAGAATGGCCTCACCAGGCCGAAGGTTGATAATACTAAAGAGGTTTTTACTAATACTACTACATTTGTTCTAGTTAATGGTGGCCTCAATGATTTCTGACCTGTAAAACAATGAGACCATTTTGTGCCAGACACAATGCGCAGGACACACTTGAAAACAATTCTTCCTGAACATAACTGACCACAGAGAATAAGGAGCTGAAGGTACAAAAGTTTATGATAGAAACAATTTGTATGGGAGTTGAATACAATGCTAATGAGCGAATAAACACACATGGGTGTAGAAATTATTAACAAATTCGTTTCTATCAAACTAAAGCCCATGTCTAATCACTCTGAAAGATCTTTAGAAGCTCAATGAAAGGCCTTTTATTTGATATCGTTGTGGTCTTATTATCATGCGTGCCCAAGTACCCATAACAAATTACATTGAGACCAGTGAGCACGCCCAAGCTCATTCTTGAGTTCATAGTATGCCAACTGGATTTTTGGTGTGCGAAATAGCACAAGGGCGTGGGCTGGAGAAAGCATTGAACATTACAAACAAGTCAAGAGGTGAAATAATCATACCGTCTTGATCAGAAACTTCAGCAATCAGACTGACTTCGTTGTGGACTTTTTTGTAGCCATCTTGTGCGTCTGTTATGTACAGCATCTGAATGTACACAAAGAGAAGTGATGGTTAAAATAGAGCCACTAATCTTGCTACTGAAAGGTAACACTGTCTCTATGCATTTCAAAGATAGGAGCCACCCTTCAATTTCCATGTTTTTCACCGTCTCTATGCATTTCAAAGATAAGAGCCACCCAACATTTTCCGTGTTTTTCACCTGTTATCAAATCTAAGTACATATATAAGTTAGTTATAGTAAGATCTTCTCATACATGCTTTGGTATATGCAAAGCTGCAGTGGTTGGTATGGAAACAGTGGCCATTTCCCCACACATAACATAAAAAGTTTTGACTCCTTAAGGCTTTTTAATTTATGAACAAATTTGATGAAATTTTTTTAGAGAGTAGCCTACCTGTAACATTTATTAATGATTTCAGATAAACATCCATAAAGTGATCTTGGAAAACTTCACATACCTAATATGTACACACAAAATTTGCTGTTTTGTTAATTTTTTTCAATATCATGCCTAGCAGAAGATTAGCGGACTCACCCGTCCTAAGCCTCCCTTGAAGTTGGACGCCACATCGCCATCTGTTGCTCGCAATACATTGATGGCTCCGCCGATAGACAGATCTGCTTTGACGAGGAACTGAATATCCCCAGGGAAGGTATATCTTGCCAGGTACCGGTCGTCCACAGTTAGGGTGATCTGTAGGCAAATTTGGTTTGGTTATTAGCTTTACGTTCTTTCTAACACTATAAGGCCATTTACAACACGGGCTACTCTGACCTGCCAGGGCCAACCCAGGTTGAGGTGGACGAATTCCAGCAGTGAAACCGCTGGTCCTCTTTCACAAGTGGGATTAACCTGGGTCTTCCACATGATAGGCAAAACTCCTAACCATTGCACCAGACGCTGGCCAGTGGGCAGACAATTGAGGTTAATTTCTCTAGTTTGGTATGGTTTTGTTATTACACTGATGCGTCATTTTAGGGGCTTCTTTAACCCTTCCAGTCAGGGCCAACAAGATCCAGGGGTTGGGACTGGACTCCTCTCTCCTGCATAATTCTAGATTTTGTGCCCCCCACATGATATGGTAAAAATAGCAATATTTTGTAGGCCTTCTTTATGATTTCATGACAGATTGATCAGTAAAGTCAACAAGAATAAACAAACATACCTGTAAAAGATATTCATTACTATCACTCGCCACTCGTCAATCCAATCACTAAAGTATTTATTAACAAAGCTGTGGCGATTCGACTTTTGATTTTTGACTAGTCGATGTAATCCCAAAAATACTAAGTACCGCAAATGTGACACGCTCTATAACAACAGTGTATTACGAGCGTGGACGCAACCAAGCACGACTTCCCATTGACTTTTCTTCCTGCACTTCAACTGCACCATAAGAACTGTTGACATGGATTATGTCATGGGCCTTCTTGGTTCCCGTTTAGAGGCTTCAATACTAATCTCTAAAGCTTATATACTCATGTGCAAAAGTAACGTGACACTTTGTTTTCAGCCTGTATCTTTGCTTTCCATGGGAACTACAGAGCAAAACTTACATTTCAGGAAAAAAGAATTATCTGGCTACACATTTGCCAATTTTTGTTGCAATCCATTCACATTCATCAGAGTTACAAGAATTTTACAAAAACAGGTCAAAATTTTTACATTGGAAACATTACAAAGAGCAAAAACGCACAAAATAGACATGGGGTGTGTCCACAACAGCATTCAATAACCGTGTGCAACTCATCTCCTCATGGAAATTGTGAGAGAATCAATATCATCTTGAGTTAGTTCATTCCAGGCTGCTTGGATTTGTACCTAAAAATCATCTTCATCTTTGATTCATTGCTATTGCTGTCTAATTTCCCTCCCCAATAAGGGGCTAGAGATGCCTAATGGGATTCAAGTCAGGATTGGTGATTGGCCATATTTTGTGTACCGTACCACTATTTTCCAGAATAAATCTTCTGATAGCAATAGCTCAGCAGAGATGAGCCAGTAGGTATCCCATTTCCTCTGTATTTAACTTTTAAGTTAAAGATTAATATGTCACTTCTAGAGTCCTTAAGCGTTGGACCATTACAATTTGTCCTAATGTTAGCTTACGATGACAACTCTTTATTATACTTCTTCTCTGTACCAAAATAGAGGTGCTACAGGCAATTTTTCCTTACCCTCCGTCTCTCTCGCTCAATGAACAGTCTGTGCCATTTATTGTCATCAAAACGGACATTCTCGTCTTTGCCAATGGTCACTCTATCTGGGTTGCGTCCTCGATACCTACTGACGAAAAGGATGTGTCCATTCTGAGGAAAGAAGTGTACAGAATACAAAATAAGTTTCATTTGTGTATACTTTCCAGTGTCAATGAAATCTTTCCTTGACTAGTGTCTGAATCTTCAACCAATTCAAAAGCATTTCATAAAGAAACAAACAAACACAGATACAAACAAACACAGTGAAAACACATTGCATAGAAAACCAGACAATGTCAATAATATTCAGAACATAAACTGATACTTCGACTTATTTAAGAGGCAATACATAGCATAGAAGGGAAACATGAGGTCCCCACTTCCAAAGCATACAGTACCAAATCCTAATGACAACTTTGATTATAAAATCGGAAAATGTATAGTACCAGTAAAAAGTTAGATCTCCAGCAATGGCAAAGAAAACTAGCTCCTTCATTACATCTTATAGACATTCAACTACTCGTTAAAACATATAGTGAAGCTAAAGAGAAGGCTGACAGGACAACAGTCCACCCACCCTGACTTTCTTTCATGATTTGTTTTTGCAACCTTCTCTTTTACTTAACTATTTTTTATCAACATCAAGAAAAGCAAGGTAAATAAGGAGAGATGGAATATTTTATTTTTTCAGAGCTCCAGCAAATTATGATAGGCTTCTATGAGACGATGAAGGAAAATCCAACAGAGTAAGACCAACATACAGCCATGCAGGCAAGTAGTAGACATGAAGCCTGAATGGTAGAATTACCAGGACAGAGACTACTATCACCTTCCTAAACTAGAAAAAAAAATAATAAGGTCCATTAGAGGAAAATAAAACAAACAAAAACTTTTTTAAAAGAAGCAATATAAATAAGATCTTTCTTGTTAAATGTACCTTTATAGCCAAAAACATAATAAGATCAGGGTCCTCATGATGCCACATAAGGCCCTGAGGCTGATCAGTGATAAAGGACAACTGGAACTGCCCTCTGTCTGCTGGGATCACATATTTATCTGGGAGGCGGTGGAGATCAAACTGGATATAATTGGAGCCATCAAGGTATACGATCTTAAGTTTGGTGGAGTCTGGGCTGATGGTAACGTTTACTGATGAGCCTTGTCCATTTGCATTGTGCACTTCTGTAGACAAAAAATAACATGCATTAACAAAACATACCTTTTCCATCCTTTGCAAGTTTTGTTGATAACTACTAATGGAGTACAATGGAATTGCAATTGTCATAGAAAGATGTGTGTAAAAAGCAATGCAAACTTACACCACTAATAATTGTACAAACAATCAAGTTGAGTCGCAACTGATTGAGGACCCACAACTATGCCATCAAATGATACCTATTTCTCTGTTTACATGACAGTAGGCCTACATACAGAGACAAACAATAAAACTCCTGTGAGCAAGTCTTTTCCACAGGAAAGTGCTTAATCTTTCTTTTAAAAGTATTATAAGTCTTCTTTCAAACACTATAATATATTACTTTCTCACCCCCCCCCCCCCTTTCCACCCCAGGCTAAGAGGGAAATAACACCCCAGCAGAAAGATGAGATATTCGTCCAGTGTGGTCACTGAATTCCCTTCCATTACATGATAGGTGAGGAGTCTAACCATAGTTGCTGGTTGAAAGAACTGTGGTAGTAACCAGCGAAATTTCTTTTAACAATAGAAAAAAATTAAGTCCTTTAAACAGCAATTCCCATGTTTTCCGAAGGCAACAGTGCAGTAGAGAGCTTACCTGCAAGGACAATTATGATGAAAAGTGAAAACTTGAGGATGAGCGATGTCTCCATAGTTTGTCTGTGTGTATACTTGTTTAACTTGTCATATCCTCACTGCAGTGCAAGAACCCTGAGTTATATCCTTATTGTGTCAATGATTTCAGGATGACACTTGAGGAGCTCACACGCCTCAGATGCTGTGTGAGGATCCTACACTCTTGGACTCACAAGAATTTTCCACAAATCTGGGGAAGTAACAATGTAAAAATGAAACAACATATTATATATAGATTGCTCTTTTAAACCAGAGGGCTCTCAAAAGGCTCAAGTCAGCTCAACATTGGGACCCCTTTCGTAGGAGTGCCCTAAACCCAGATATATAACAGAAAGATCCTTCTTCCTTTTTATTTGTTAGTCTCATTCCCTACCTACTATTTCACTAATACTAATAGTAACTACTAGGCCAACTAGATACTAGATCTAGATTTACTATACCCTGTGTTTTTCAGTAGCTTTCTCACCCGTGCTCATCATAGCCTACTGAGTCTAGATCTACTGCTTTGTAAATTGTAGGCCTCAACTTGTTATATATAATTGTTGATGTCAACAAATGCGAGAATAAATTATCTTTTCCCCTTGCTAAAAAAACATTTGTGGAGTGAGAATTTGTCTTGATCAAACAACACCAGGCCAGCGTGATCAAGGCCAAGAAGGGGGCGGGGCGGGGTGGGGGTATTTTGATCCTGTGTTAGTTGTTAGATCTAATAATAGTAATAATAATAATAATAATGCCAATATAATGAGTAACCACGCCAAAAATCAAGTGCACTTTCAACTTTCGGTTGTTGTTTTTTGCATGAAAGCTAGATCTAGATCTAGAGATCTAGATCTAGATCTAGATCTTGATCAAGATTCGAGAGATCTAAGTCTTTGTGAAGAGCAATGGACAATTTTTTCCTCTAATTCTGATTACCAGCTAAGATGAGAGCACACCTGGACTGAAAAGAAACTGTCCCGAACCACTCACTCACGACAACAGGTAAAAAAAAAGTACAATAGGCGTGTATAGGCGTCTACACACAACACACACTTCCGCTGAAGAACCGCTTTCGACTCGCGGTTTAAATAATAATGCGAACGAAGATACATCCGATTTCCTGCGATAAAACCAAACGGTAATAAACACTCCGCGAGAGCCTGTGGCCTATATTAGCCTATAGTAGGCCTAATGATGTTTTATCATTTTCGACTAATCAATAAACAGCATGATAGATTACTGTTCAGATACCCACCTGAAAACCACACTTAGAACTAGGAACCACACACATCCAACCACACAGCAGGTTATATCTTGTGCAACTTGTGTATGTCAGGGAGTGTGTTTTTCAGGTAGCCTACAACAAGGTGGCACATTACAGCCCACCTCGATAGGGCGCAGCTTTGGGAAATTGCTCAAGCGTGGGAGGAGAATCTCTCCGTGTCATTTTACATTTGAATGGGTCCCATTTAGCTATGATACAGACGAGGAAAACAACCCAGCGATCGAGACTCTCAGTTAGCCTACCCTAGTATCACTCGGGAATAGATTCATTAACATAACCAGTAAGCTAGCCTACGGTTCACTTATCAGGAAAATGTTTTAATGCAATACATGAATGGTGAATATCACAAGCTACTCGCAGTTATCCCAACGTTCATAAATCCCTTACTTTAAAAAAAAAGGTAAAAATTAGGCCTAGGCCTAAATAGGCTATAGGTCTCGCTTACACACCCGCGTGTGCGCGAATATCCTACTAACGCGCATCAACTAAGAGAGAGAGAGAGAGACAGACAGACAGAGACAGACAGAGAGAGAGACAGACAGACAGTGGTGATGATTCAAAATTGGTTTAGTTTGGTTACCAGTTTTACGTCCCCTGCAACACTGTAGGTCATTTAAGAGATGGGCTACTTCGACCCTGCCTGCCAGGGCCAACCCGAGCTGAGAAGGACAAAATCCCAGCAGAAAAAAAACAGATCGTCCGCGCTCGGAATCGAAATCGGGTCTTTCGTATAATAGGCAAAGAGCCCAACTATTACACAACAGCACCGGTAGAGGTGGTGAGGGATGATAGTTTAGGAAAAGAGACTGATAAAAGGCTTTATTCAGTTTTCATATGTGCTATGTCCAAGTTGTTACTATTTCGGACCGGTATCATAAATTTAGTCTTCCTGGCAAGCAATTAATTCGAATTACATTATTTGGATCGTACCGGCACCCTATTATCTTTCTAAGGCGTAGGCTTATAGGTCTACAACATTGTCCAAACATAATAAATATTGTAGTGAGCATTATGCCATACCATAATAGGATGTGTACCGAGTGACCCAATGCCTATCCCAACGTAGCCTTTTATGTAAATGTAAATAATTGTTCACATCTCACTATCTCTTAGAGTTAAATCCTCTCATATTATTATAATATTTTCACATTAAGACCTTCCATTGTATGTTGGCCCGGATTCATACGCTTTTCTACATAAAAACGCTCCGTGTTTATACACGTTCTTTACAAACCGGACACGGCAGTAACAAAGAGAGGCATGTTTTAGCAATAGATTTTTACAATATTATCAGCCTATGTATGTTGGCCTACCCGCAAGGATGATAAGCGTTAGTAAGAAATATGATTGTCGACTACCTTTTGTTTTGTTTTGAGGCGACAGGAAGACCCCCCCCCCCCCCCCCCATCTCTTTTTAAAGCCAGCGCGAAAGCTCAATGACTTAAACTTTAATGCACAGTCTGACAATTAATGAATAAGCCTACATGGACGTGCGCTCCTGCACTCTCACATGCATACACACGCACTCACATCCATACGTTATAAAAACAAAGAAACAAACAAGCGCGCACGCTTAATAGGCTACATGTTAACATGCAGGCTACACATGGGCGGGCAGGCAAGCGCTCGCATACACACACACACACACACACACACACACACACACACACACACACACACACACACACACACACACACACA
>JAUKPP010285255.1:0-10459 GCA_032273245.1 Phyllaplysia taylori
ACCACTAATGCGCAATTATTAATCCTACTACTAACAGGCACCACATATCAGGACATGGGACCAAAAAAAAAAAAAAACGAATAACCAGTCCGGGATCGCAGACCCACACAAAACAATGATTGCCTCAGAAAATCGCCATGACCGCCCCACAGCAGTCGCGAGTTTTTCCCTCCCAATCTCGCCGACGTGTGCGTAAACATACTGGGATGGGGATAAAGAGGGTAAAAATAAAGAACGACAGACAGAAAGACCGAAAAGGAGAAACAGAAAACTTTGGAAGAGGGAGGGTGAGGCGCGACTTTTGTTGAATAAATTTGTTAGATGTCTGAAGGGGGGACAAGCTGCGGTGTGGTCTGAGTTACTGGTTACTCTAGTGTGGGAGGGAGGGATGGGGGTGAGGGAGGAACAAGGAAGTGAAGTCAAAGAGAGAGAGAGAATGAGAGAGAGAGAGGAAGGGAGAGAGAGAAAGAGAGAGAGAGAAAGAGAGAGAGAAAGAGAAAGGGAGAGTGAAAAAGATAGAGATTGTTATTCAAATTCATAAGGCACCTATGGTTCTTTCAGGTTACAATAGCAGTCTAGGGCTAGATTCGGAGAAAGCTAACGCTTAGAAATACAAAAAGAAAGGAAGAAGGAAAAGAAAGGAAGACGAAGCACACAAGTAGACAGCCAGGCAGAAAAAATACGGGAACACTGAGGAATCATAACATTATACAGACTTGAGAGAGAGAAAAAAAGAGATAGAGAGGGTGGGTGGAAAAGATATTTAATTAATTAAAGACAAAAAGAAAGAAAGATATCGGACAGGAATAGCGGAATAGACAAAACGCTGATTGTTTAGCAAACAGGCGACTACAGTCCTTGTACTATTTGCCCATATGCAAAACAACAAACGATAAAGAGAGGCCTGGAAAATCAGTACAAAGTAATCGATCTCCTCGCTGCACTTGTTGCAAAAAGATTCAGCCCCAAAAAGTCAACACTTGAGGTCGATGCGGCGACTTTTACTTTTCTCTATTCTTGGCAAGTGCTCGGAAACGCTTCGGGTTGAGAGTTTACCCGCCTTGGGTGGATTTAAATTTCGTTGAATAAATTTGGTTATCGAAAAGTGGCGCAATGGTCTGGTCTTGTGCGCAAGAGTTGTCTGGGATAGTGTAAAAGGAAGTGATGCGGCTGCATTTCTTTTTCTTTTTAACCTCATTGATTTCATTGCATGACTTTCCGGTCTGACTTTTGATAGAATGAGGCTAGGAAAGTTATTCACCCTTAGTTTTTCTTCTTTTTTTTCGATCACAAGTGTTTAACTTATAAAGACCAAAAACAATTCGACGTCTTGAACTATTTTGCACTTCGGAGAGAGAGAGAGAGAGAGAGAGAGAGAGAGAGAGAAAGAGAGGGAGGGAGAGAGAGAGAGGGAGGGAGAGAGAGGGAGAGAGAGAGAATAAAAGAAGCATTAGGGAGAGGACGAAAGCGGAAGAGAGGGATAGGTGAACATGGAGCATGGCAGCCAAACAGACAGATAGACAGACAGACTGGAGGAGGAGAAGGAGAATCAGCAGGACAATCGAAAGATCGAATGACAGAAGCGAAAACAAGGAAAAGACAAGGAAAAGATAACAGAAGTCGTCTGGCTGGTGAACAAGACTATTCCATCATTCAGTGGGGATTTGGGGGGGGGGGGGGAGGGGCGGAGTGGGAGAGAGAAAGATAGAGAGAGGGTGAAAAAATACGGAAACAAGGAGAGAAAGATTGATGAAACAGGGGAAAAGAGATAGAGGAAGAGGCGGAGAGAGAGAAACGAGTACTACAGGGGTAATTTACAAAACTACACAGCGTTTAGAGACAGAGAGACAGAAAAAGAAGGAGCAAACGAGTACGAAAGGGTATAGGGATGTTTTACATAACTGCACAGCCTTTAGAGGCAGAGGAAGAGAAAAAGAAGGCGGAAACGACAGCAAAGGGGTATATTATGTAAGGGTATTTTTAACATAAACTGCCCAGCCTTTGACAGTTTACAACATACACAAATGACTACATGACTTTATACAATGTTATGCCATTGCAGACTATTTAAACGTCCATGTATTTTGCATATTTTCCCCTCCAATCAGACACTAATGCCCCTCTCTTACGGAGGATTTATCGTGTGAACAAAAAAATGTCCGTAGCTTTACCATGGCAGTGCAATAGGCATACGACAGCGTGAGAAAGATCTTTATCTGACTCTGCATAAATCTGCATAATACAAAACGATACTCTTACACGTGGCCTGTTTAAAAAATGGCTAGAAATAGTACTTCGCACAGTGCAATGAAAACGATAGATGCTGTATGAAATGAGGAAATGTCTTTGTGGTTTTGTTGTTGTTTTTTATATTACATCATTTGGCAGTGACACAAAGCAACAATAAATATTTAATTCTCTCTCTCTCTCTCTCTCTCTCTCTCTCTCTCTCTCTCTCTCTCTCTCTCTCTCTCTCGCTCACTCTCCCAATAGATATATGAAAATTCAACCCAACTCAATGAAATCTGAACATAATACACTGACATTTGGGGGGACTTTAATCCAATCTACTTTGTCAATACATGAAGGAATGACATTAAAATGGAAATTGTAGTTGTGACTTTTGTTGTTAAGATCTCTTGGCACTTCGATGCTATGAGAGGTCAGCGATCCCAGCTAGTATGAACACTGGACAGAAATCCAATACAAGTACATAATACACAAATCTGATGGAACACGTATCAATTTCAAGGCCGACACTCTACAGAACATTGACTGCTTTGCATAAGGGCGAATAGTACAAAGATTGTAGAAGAGCATTCGCGTCTTTGCAATACAACCAGTGAGAAGTCCAATACATGTAAAGTATGTACATACCCGATAGTTCATGTCCCTTATCCAAGGCCGGGAGTCGCTACAAAGAGTTGGGATGGTGCCATTAATGTATATTCGAGCATGAAATACGAGCTCCCTCTTGACCCTCGGATAAATCAACGATCTTTCAAGCAGAGAAGTCAGTCATAATGGTTTCCGCTCAGATCAGTCACGTGTCCCCCCAAGAGAGCGGTGCAGATGTCAATGACCCCACTGTCCCGCACGGCCATTTCCCAGTCGTGGAGAAAGCTCGGAGTCGGGAGAAGAGACGCGTGTAATAGTATGCGGAATTGGTCACAACATAGAGTTTGGCCCATAGAAAGCCAGCTGAAGTCATACACAACCTCAATTTTATCGTCTATGATCTTCCTTCCCTCATTCTTTGAACCCACCTCACATATCCTGATTTCAATACACTTGACTGCACAGTAACTGACACTACTTCGAAATTTGATTTCTTTAGTTTCGTTTGGTTTGGTTTTGTTTGCTTGTTTTTATACGCCCCTTGAAACACTGTAAAGTCAGTATTGAGGCACAACCTGAGCTGAGAGCGGCACAACAAGATCACCCCAGTAGAGAGACGATAATATTAATATCTTCATCCATCGAGGGGATCGAACTCCTGCTGTCTGCATGACAGACGAAGAGGCTTCCCATCACACCACCACAACCAAGGACGCCGGTTAACAGTATTTCTTTGGTTAACTTTAAAGTATTAAATGCTAAATTTTATCTTCCTCTCATCCTCCTTCCTCCATTTACCAAGAATTAACCTGTCATTTGTTGCGCAATAACTCCCTCTCTCCCCTTTATTGCATAGCTTTCTGTGTTACCTTTTTTTATCTTGTCCACATGAACACGCCAAGTCCAAGTTGATAATGTTCCTAGTCTCACAAGTATACGCTTTTTCTTCCCTGATAGTTACTAATCATTGCCATATTTGTAGAGGAAATTGGACCTCGCCTGTTCTCAAGCAGAATTATCACCCCCAAATTACCACCCGCTGCGTTTCTGTGAGACCGTGCGGAGGTTTTTCCAGTACACTGGTAATAGAAAACAAAGTTGCTCAGTCGAAGGAAATCTAGACAAGTTTGGTTTCTAGAAGACAGGCTGAGTAGGCTAGCCAATTAGTTGAAAGCTACTTCTTTATAGAGGCACCTTTCTCTTTTGCTGAGAGTAGCAATTTTAACCACTCGCAATAACTCAAGATTAGTTGTGTTTTTCTTTGTGGCGTGTTCTAGACGCAGCTGGATGTCCTAAAATTGAGCCATCCATAGAATATCCCAGACAGTGGGCGCCCAAGCACCAACATTAAGGAGTCATGAAACCTATTCATTGTGACAAACGAGGATGCAATGTGCTTGGCTGCGCAAGGAAGTTAGACTCATGCAATTTTAATAACCTGTATAGACAGATCGAATGTGTTAGGGAGCCACATTACTCTCCAAGCATGAACGTTGTTGCTGTCAGTTTTTCTTTACCAGATCGACTCACATCAGATCTGTTGTTTTCTTCGGTTTTCCAGAAGCTGTGCGGACGGATTTAGACTGCCAGTGCAATAAGGTATCTAGTCCAAGCAAGTCTTACACAAAATAGAACGGTTGCTTTGTCGTCTCGATTATCTATTTTGTTTTCTTTGGCTGGGATTGTTGTTTTTTCGTGCCGTTGTTGATGTTTTTTCTTTTGTTTGCTTATTTGTTGTCTTTTGGGGGAGGGGTGTTGGGTTTTTTTTGTTGTTGTTGTTGTTGTTGTTGTAGGGTTTTTTTTTGGTTTTTGTTTTTGCTTTTTGTTGTTGGTTGTTGTTGGGGTTGGGTGGTGTGTTTTTTTTTTTTTGGGGGGGGGTATTTTTTTGCTTGCTTGTAGATTGGTATGCATAAAACTCCACACATGACTAACTACATCACGGTGTAGAAACGTTACATTCAATTACAACGTAAATTTATAAAAGGCGAGTATTTCTCAGTGCCTAACAATTCCCGTTATATCACGATTTTGCGACCTAGTGATAGTACGTCACATCTAATAATTACTGTAACATGTTTCCACGCTGGTGTGGTGTTGGTACACAAGTTGTACGTTTTATGCATTTGGAACTTCAGTTTTGGTTTGGTATCGCTTCGTTTTGGCTTTACGTCCCTTGCAACACTGTAAGGTTACCTACGGGACGGACTACTTCGACCCTGCCTGTCAGCGCCATCGCGGGCTGAGAGGAACATTGTCCCAGCAGAAAAACGGAGATATATACTCAATCAAACAAACTGCCCCACGTGGGCCTCGAGCTCACGTCCTCTGCGTGATAGGTGAAGAGCCAAACTAATACACCACAGACGCCGGTCAAGCTGTATGATACAACCAACAAGCAAATCACTCGCTAACAACCCGAGGTCGGCGATGACCGTTACACCGCCTGTCCCTGGACACTGGACAGCGGCGTGATGAAGTGGACACAGGACGTCCCCGGAGTCCGGATGTTATCGTCATTTGGCGCCTGGCGTGGCGTGACATTATCACGGTGAGTCCGTGTGTACACAGAGGCTACAGTCTGACAACCGGCCTTCGGAGACACACGAGCATGTCATTAGAGCAACCGGAAAGTGCACGTGAAACTGGTACAACGTTTGTGCGATCTAATGTTTGGGGTACTGTTTATTGTTTTGTTCCGTTTTGATGCTTCAGAATAAAAATTCTATAGTCTAGCCATCAACGTGAGCAATACAGTTACGAGAAGTAGAAGTTAGAAGTTAATTAAAGTTGGAAGCACCGGCTAATTCGGCTGCTACAGCTATTAGCAATCCAGTGAGAAGAATATAAAGTAAAAAGGAAAGAAAGAAAGAAAGAAAAAAGAAAAAAAATAATAGTTAAGACGGGAAATGCAGGAGGTAAACCTGTTTTTTTCTTCATCAGACAAGTGGATTGAGAGGGTGGCGGAGGGGAAGGGGGGGGGGGGGGTGAAGTGGAGGGGGATTAGAATATGTTGCTTCATTGTTAGTGTGTGTTCACCATAGGGCCATCATAGTAGTACATGATATATTCGTTTCTTTCGGCTGTGAAGCTTGAGTTAAGTTTGACATCTCGGGACAAAAAAATCGTTTACAGCTTTTTCTATTATACACAGCCATCTATCACTAAAAACAACATAGACAAGTTGTACTATGCTCTAAATATCTAAAAAAAAAATACAAGAGTAGCAACACTGGTCATTTAGATATCTTGACAGATGGATTCTTTCTAAGCAAAAATAATTTTTAAAAACTGGCATGAATCTTAGGCGAAGAAAACCAGCAGTGTCTCAAATTCGTCCTTCCTTTCGTATAGATTATCAGATAACCGTTGGTTTTACAAGCCTTTGAGTCATGCTGAGAGAAAATTCCCCCAGACAACGACGCAATATGCCGCAATGGAGATAAAGTGATAAAGGCAAGAGGAAGAGGCTTAAGTCATTTGTCAAAACAGACAGACTACCGGTACGGTACTTGAAGTTCGTGTACGCTCTCATCTCCCGGTCTATCGGAGACGGACGTAAAATTCGGAGGTCCCGCCTCGTAAATTACCTTACAGTGTTGCATGGGGCGTTAAACCAAAGCCAAACCAAGCTCTCATCTCTTGGATGGAAAGGGTAACGAGTTCAATTCTTCTTCTATTCTTTATAAAGTCTTCTATACAGGCCGTTCTTTGCCTAAAACTACAATGTATTGCTATTACTACTAATGATAATACGTGGACTGCATACTACACTATAATAATGCTATTACCTTTGCTTGAATATTCTAACGAGCGAGGCAGTGAATATAGCGAGATACAAGCAAAATTATTAAAGGTATTAATTATTTTTGTGTGATATTAAGTGAAACAGCACATGCACTATGTTTGATTATTAAACACAAAGCGGCATTTGATAAGGACGGCTTCAACGGGCATGGACCAAAAACAAACACACAAAACAAAAAAGGTAAAACTATTTTAGACTTCATGAAAAGAAAGAAGACTAGCTTATGTCACTCAATGTCTATTTACAGATACGAAACAAGCAGCGTGTAAATTTTCATGTATAAGAATAAAGTGCCCCGGACCTACAATAGCTGCATTGTTAGAAACAATAGGGAAGACACTTGGTGCACTAAACAAAAGAAAATGACGACCAAAATGAAAGAATGTTAGGCATTCCCAGTCACCACTTCGACAGCACCAACTTCTGCATACCTCACAACAGCCCAAAGACTTAAAAAAAAATTAATAAAAGAGAGGCATAAAAACTTACAACAACCTGGATACTGGATATTAATAAAATTCTGTTTCGAAAAGGGATGAAATTGATAGCTGAGAAAAAGGGGCAAATCCTTGGGGTAAATCAAATACGTTGATGTCAGAGTGATAGCACCCTATGGTTATGGTGATCCCAGTTGCGGTGACATAATCCGCCACACATGTCCGACCCGCCATGACGGGAAATTTGTTGCAGGTGTTGGCGCTTATATATGAACATGATGATTCCAACGAGAGACGAGAACATTGTGGAGGGAGGCGCGGGGGCTCTGTGATTTTGCTTTGTTACTATGCCTATTTTGACTGGATGTTTTTCAGTTTGGGGTTTGTTTTTATTTTGTTTGTTTCGTTGGGGTTGTTTTTCGTTAGTTGTGTCTTATGTTGGGGTTGTTTTGTTTGTTTGTTTGTTGTTGTTGTGGTTTTTGTTGTTTTGGGGGAGGTGTTGGTTGTTGTTTTTTGGGGTGGGGTGTATTGGTTTGTTTTTCGTTTTTACTTTTTGTTTCTTTTTCTTGGGAGGGGGGTGCTTTTTAATGTGTAGACATAGGTGATAAAGAGGGCTGGAATGGTGGCAAGCCTGTGTGTGTGTATTGTGCGTGAGAAGGAAAGAGGTGAGAGAATATAATATCAATAGACCATAGAAGATCTATAGAACCGCGGTGATCTACGACGTGCTAAAGTCAAGAAAGAATGTGATATATGCAAATACTTTTATTACACTTTTGTGTATACTTTCAATGGATGACGGTACATTTGCAACAGAAAGGGAGCAGCATTGTGAACGACTTCTGAGAATGTGTTTAGTAATGACTTGTCACAACTCCAACTTTTTTGGCCGCGAACAAAAGCCTTTCATTCATTCGCAGACTGTGTGTACTTTCTTCATCAGCTTTGCAAACATTTGGAGATAGAAAAACAGGACATTTCTGAGCTTAGAATGGGTCAAGAGCAAAGCTACAACAATTCGAAACCGTGTACTGAAACTATAGCCACGCTATCATAATATTGGGCGGTTGGTGGGTGCTCTGGTGTGGTCTGCTCCTACTTCTTTCTTTGTGTTGCTATTGTCTTAATCTACTTCCTGGCACTGATATGACCTTATAGCGATGATAGTACCGTAAAACCTCAACTAAACAACTAAACAGTTATAATAATAATAATGTAGAATCTAATTCCAGTTCGTGGTTCTTTTAGAACAACTCGAATTAATGAATCCATCGTTCCGATCTCGTTCACCCCGGCATGAAAGTAGGCTACTGAATACCACCCACACACTATGGGAACATCCCCTGGGGCTCTGTACGGACGTGCAGGGATAGAACACCCGGGGCTGACACGGGGTAGCACTTACATCACTCGTGAGGGGGGCGGATTACATTAATTGATGCCATTTTGGTGCATGTACTGTTTAGATGTAGTTGTGGCTTTTGTTGTTAAGATCTCTTGGCACAATCAATGCTATACGAGGTCACGTCAGTGCCAGAGAGTTGATTACGACACGAGGGCGTCTGTGGCCGGTCGG
This sequence comes from Phyllaplysia taylori, assembly GCA_032273245.1. Lineage (NCBI taxonomy): Eukaryota > Metazoa > Mollusca > Gastropoda > Aplysiida > Aplysiidae > Phyllaplysia > Phyllaplysia taylori. Next base: position 8,657 of record JAUKPP010285255.1, read on the forward strand.
TTGTGCCTACAAATGAGGAAGTCCTGGGTTCGAATCTTTAGAGGTTTACGGGCATTGTTTCTGAGTTTTCATGGCTCCGACCCCGGTACTATTGAAGATGGGTGTAAAATTCGGAGTCCCGCCTCTTAAATTACGGGGATACATAAAGATGACTTTACCTTACAGTATTGCAAGAGACGTTAAACCAAAACCAAACAAAATAAATTACGACAGTAATAACATAGAGAAACATGTAGAAGGTGGAGACCACATCGGGGCTTCTGCTGACCACCAACACGTGCAAAGCAAGCACAATCTTTTTTTGTTTTTACGCCTTTATCAAGTGGAAAGGGATGATTTGGGAATGGAGAGACCAATGACAAAGCAGGACGTCTAGAGAGAAGAGAGAGGGAGGAGAGAGATAGAAAGAGAGAGAAAAAGGCGTTGAGAAGGAGACAGAGAAATGCTAATAACAAAAAGAAAATATGGGAACAAAAGAAATTGCTGGGTACCCCCAGAATATAATTATATACAGGGATGATTTTTTTTTCTTGTAAAAGAGAGAGAACAAAAGAAAAAGAAAATTCAACAGTAAGAGGTAGGAGCACTGTGCACAGGACTGAAATACTGCAGACTATATATCATCCTTACAGAAGGAACTTATTATCCTTTCTTTCCGAAATCTTACCCGAGGTAACCTAACCCAAGACGTTGCGGATTATCCATTCGGAAACATTGCAATCCACGCCGTGTTGAAGACAAAGGCTAAAACCAACCGCGCACTGATTCCCTGGTGTCAGTCTCTCGCGCGAAAACCTCGGCAAAACGGGAAGCACTTCTCTGATTAAACCTGTCCTCGCCCCCGACTTATCACGAAGTCACACCATATAGGAGCCGTGGACAAATATGAACTTGACTCAGGAGTTTCTGCCCTCCTCTATGAGCTCGGTCGAACGCAGCAATAATCACCGCGGTCGGGCGTTGTCACGAGGAAGCAAACTGAGAACGTCTTGACCCGGAATCGAGGTTTGGAGAGTTTGGCTATCGAGCCGGGTGAGAACAGGATGAGATTAGAATGTCTACATCAGATTAATTTCTTCCTTCTTCGGGTCTCCACAAAAATAGATTGAGAGCATCAACGGCGAACTTTTACTGTCTTCAAAAAACAAAGATATAATTGGAAATTCACCTGTCGGTTTGTCCGGCTATTTCTTCAAGCAATCTGCCCACGTACCTACACATTGTATGCGTTACAAGACGCTGCACGGGCGCTGTGGTGTAGTGATAGGCTCTTTGCCTATCATGCAGAAGACTTGAGTTCGATCCCTCGTTTTGCTTTCTGCCGGAATTTTTTCCTCTCAGACCGCATTGTCGCTGACAGGCAGGGTCGAAGTAGCCCGTCTCTTAAATCACCTTACAGTGTTGCAGGGGACGTATAATTGATAACAAAACCAAACGAAAACAAACGCTGCCTAACTCCTCGGGGCGATGATTCTGCACGGAAATGCTGTGATGTAGGGAGTGAAACGGGGCGGATGACGTGGACACATGACTCAAATACAAACCAATGATGGTCATAGTTCACACATCTGTCCTTTATAGGAAACGGTGAGGGGAGGACCAGCGGCTGTCGACCAGAGTCCTATCAGCTGATCTATCTATCAGCCCATTAATCACCAGAGTCCTATCAGCTGATCTATCTATCAGCCCATTAATCACCAGAGTCCTATCAGCTGATCTATCTATAAGCCCATTTATCACCAGAGTCCTATCAGCTGATCTATCTATCAGCCCATTTATCACCAGAGTCCTATCAGCTGATCT